>ML099007.1:49138-111650 GCA_003697995.1 Taxidea taxus jeffersonii
ACATTGACACTGACACCTGAATCTATCCTCTTTTTCAGAAGATATCATTATTCCTGGATGTCATACTTCTCCCTTCTCCTTGCCCTGCTATGATTCATCTCTGGTTGCCCAAGCTCAAACCTGAAACCTCTTCCTCTCCTAGTCCCCATTCTCTTCCATATCTAATTATCAGAAGGTGTAAAGGTTCTATGTCCATTTTAAAATTGGCCTGCCTGTCCGCATCCTAATTATCCTATTATTATTAACTTAATCCCTACTAAGTTCCTAGGTACTATGTACCAACCTATCTCTACCCTCACTGTGCAGAGACTACCTCAGGTTTCCTTCCAATCCGTTTGTCAGCTTTTGCTGGATCTATCATCCTTAGGATTTTTCATCGTGTTCTGTTGTTCAAAACCTGTAATAATTCTTTCTTTTCTTATTTTTTCCCAGTTTTATTAAAAAATAATTGTCATACATCATTGTATAAGTTTAAGGTGTACAGTATGATGATTTGATTTACATTATTGTGAAATGATTGCCACAATTAACATCCATCATTTCATAGCTACAATAAAAAGAAAAAATATTTCTCCTTGTGATGAGAACTCTTAAAATCTATTCTCTTAACACATTTTCTATATAGTATATGACCCTGGTAACTACAGCCATTATGTTATACATGACACCCCCCAGTACTTATTTATCTTATTACTGAAACTTTGTACATTTTGACCATCTTCCTCCAATTACACTTCCCCCAGGCCTCTGTCCCCAGTAATCACAAATCTGATCTCTCTCTCTCTTTTTTTTTTTTTATCAGTTTGGTGTTTTTGTTTGTTTGCTTTTAGAGTCCACATATAAGTGAGATCATACAGGTTTTGTATTTCTCTTTTTAACATATTTCACTTAGTATAATGTCTAAGATTCATCCATGTTATTACATATCATAGGACTGTCTCTTTTTTATGTTTGAATATTTTGTCATTATATATATAATATATACTATTCTATTATATATAATACACATATATATCATAGGATAATATTCCATAATATTTCATTATATATAAATATTCCATATATATAGAATTCCAATATATTCCAAATATTCATATCTATCTATCTATATCTATAACTATCTATCTATCTACCTATATACAAGAACCATGCTTATATTGGTGCCCTAGCCCTCCTATTCTGCAGTTAAATTAGGGATGTCATTACTTCAGGCTGGCTTGATTCTTTTCTTGGTTTTAAAACTTTGCTTTCTTTTCCTTCTCCTGGTCCAGGAAACACTTGGCAACAATATTTAGAAAGACTGAAAATCAACCCCAAAGTACTTGTTATTCTGTATTTTCTTTTTTTATTATTTTTTAAAAATTTTTAATTACTTTTCAGTGTACTAGAATTCATTGTTTATGCACCACACCCAGTGCTCCATGCAATAGGTGCCTTCCACAATACCCACCACCAGGCTGGCCCAACTTCCCACCCTCCGCCTCTTCAAAATCCTCAGATTGTTTTTCAGAGTCCATAGTCTCTCATGGTTCATCTCCCCCTCCAATTTCCCTCAACTCCCTTCTCCTCTCCATCTCCCCATGTCCTAGGTGTTATTTCTTATGCTCCACAAATAAGTGAAACCATATGAATGGATAAGGAAGATGTGGTCCATATACACTATGGAGTATTATGCCTCCATCAGAAAGGATGAATACCCAACTTTTGTATCAACATGAATGGGACTAAAAGAGATTATGCTGAGTGAAATAAGCAGAGAGTCAATTATCGCATGGTTTCACCTGTAATAATTCTTGATTGTTTCATGTCAAATTTGCTCTCAAGACTCTATCCAGTGTAAGTTAACCATTCTGATTTTTCATTTTTACCACATGTGAAGTATTTTCCTTGTCCCGGGCAGTTTCCTCACCTACAGTGGAGCATGTGTCACACACCATGCGTAACTTTTGGCAAATAAGTTGAAGTAATGTTCATGGAATTAACTTTGCAACTCACTATTATTTCATGAAAAGGTGAAGAAGAGAGTGTTTACTATACTCATGGCCTTCACAATTTTTTTTAATTTAAGCAATATTAATTTTTATCTTCCTAGACTGAAACACATTACTTATTTATTAAAACATAACATTTCTTTCAACATGTTTCAATATTAATATTTTAGAATTTTCAAACTATTATCATTTAATCAGAAAAAATATGTTGACTACCTGTTATATGCCAGGTGTTTTACTGATTATTTTTCTTTTTCTTTTTTCTTTTTTAATTTTTATTTTTATTTAAACATATAATGTAACCCCACCACCCTCTCCAAACACCCCTCCCCCCATCCCCCTCAGTTTGTTTTATGACATTAAGAATTTATATTGGTTTGTCTCCCTCCTGATCCCATCTTGTTTCATTTATTCTCTTCCTACCCCCTTAACCCCCACCCCTGTTGCATCTCCACTTCCTCATATCAGGGAGATCATATGATAGTTGTCTTTCTCTGATTGACTTATTTAGCTAAGCATAATACCCTCTAGTTCCATCCATGTCGTTGCAAATGGCAAGATTTCATTTCTTTTGATGGCTGCATAGTATATATATATATATACACACACACACCACCTCTTCTTTGTCCATTCATCTGTTGATGGACATCTAGGTTCTCTCCATAACTTGGCTATTATGGACATTGCTGCTGTAAACATTTGGGTGCACGTGTCCCTTCGGATCACTACGTTTGTATGTTTACGGTAAATACCCAGGAGTGCAATTGCTGGGTCATAAGGGAGCTCTATTTTCAACTTTTTGAGGAACCTCCATGCTGTTTTCCAGAGTGGTTGCACCAGCTTGTATTACCACCAACAGTGTAGGAGGGTTCCCCTTTCTCCACATCCTCACCAGCATCTGTCATTTCCTGACTTGTTCATTTTAGCCATTCTGAATGGTGTGAGGTGGTATCTCATTGTGGTTTTGATTTGTATTTCCCTGATGCCCAGTGATGTGGAGCACTTTTTCATGTGTCTGTTGGCCATCTGGATGTCCTCTTTGCAGAAATGTCTGTTCATGTCCTCTGCCCATTGCTTGATTGGATTATTTGTTCTTTGGGTGTTGAGTTTGCTAAGCTCTTTATAGATTTTGGATACTAGCCCTTTATCTGATATGTCATTTGCAAATATCTTCTCCCATTCTGTCAGTTGTCTTTTGGTTTTGTTGACTGTTTCCTTTGCTGTGCAAAAGCTTTTGATCTTGATGAAGTCCCAATAGTTCATTTTCTCCCTTGCTTCCCTTGCCTTTGGCGTTGTTCCTAGGAAGAAGTTGCTGCGGCTGAGGTTGAAGAGGTTGCTGCCTGTGTTATCCTCAAGGATTTTGATGGATTCCTTACTCACATTGAGGTCCTTCATCCATTTTGAGTCTATTTTCGTGTGTGGTGTAAGGAAATGGTCCAATTTCATTTTCCCAACACCATTTGTTGAAGAGGCTGTCTTTTTTCCATTGGACATCCTTTCCTGCTTTGTGGAAGATTAGTTGACTATAGAGCTGAGAGTCAATTTCTGGGCTCTCTATTCTGTTCCATTGATCTATGTGTCTATTTTTGTGCCAGTACCATACTGTCTTGATGATGACAGCTTTGTAATAGAGCTTGAAGTCTGGAATTGTGAAGCCACCTGCTCTGGCTTTCTTTTTCAATATTCTTTTGGCTATTCGAGGTCTTTTCTGGTTCCATATAAACTTCAGGATTATTTGTCCCTTTTCTTTGAAAAAATTGAATGGGATTTTGATAGGCATTGCATTAAATGTGTAGATAGCTTTAGGTAGCATAGACATTTTCACATTATTTGTTCTTCCAATCCATGAGCATGGAACATTTTTCCATTCCTTTGTGTCTTCCTCCATTTCTTTCATGAGTACTTTATAGTTCTCTGAGTATAGATTCTTTGCCTCTTTGGTTAGGTTTATTCGTAAGTATCTTATGGTTTTGGGTGCAATGGTAATGGGATTGACTCCTTAATTTCTCTTTCTTCTGTCTTGTTGTTGGTGTAAAGAAATGTAACTGATTTCTATGCATTGATTTTATATCCTGACACTTTACTGAATTCCTGTACAAGCTCTAGCAGTTTTGGAGTGGAGCCTTTTGGGTTTTCCACATATAATATCATATCATCTGCATAGAGTGATAGTTCGACTTCTTTGCTGATTTGGATGCCTTTAATTTCTTTTTGTTGTCTGATTGCTGAGGCTAGGACTTCTAGTACTATGTTGAAGAGCAGTGCTGATAACGGACATCCCTGCCGTGTTCCTGACCTTAGTGGAAAAGCTCTCAGTTTTTCTCCATTGAGAACGATATTTGCGGTGGTTTTTTCATAGATGGCTTTGATAATATTGAGGTATGTGCCCTCTATCCCTACACTTTGAAGAGTTTTTATTAGGAAGGGATGCTGTACTTTGTCAAATGCTTTTTCAGCATCTATTGAGAGTATCAATTTGGGGTACAACTTCTTCTAATAGATCAGAATACACCCTAAATCTAGCACCAGGCTTGATTTAGTCTCCAACCCAAGCAAGTTCTCTTCAATTTCTTTTTTTTTTTATTCTCCCTATCAACTTACCTTATCAACTCCTTTGTTAGAAAATAAATATATATGTATATATATACATATATGTATATATATCCATATTTTTTTCATCTTTATAGTCATATTTCATCTCTTCATTGTGTTTATCCTTATATATGTTTTTTATTCTTTAAAATTTTGGGAGGTAGTTTCTTCTAAGAAACCAAACTACTCCCCAAATTAAGTGGGTGACCCTGTTCTAGTCACCAGTCTAATATATATATATATTTTTTTATTTTTTTTATTTTTTTCTTTATTTGTGTTCTCTTTTTTCAAATTTTTTTCTCTTTTCTGAACTTCTTTTTACCCCCTTTCTCCCCCCACAAAGGATTTGGTGTCTCCTCTGATTTGGTTGAAGCACATTTTCCTGGGGTCTTTGCCACCCTTTTAGTATTTCATTTGCTCCTTCATATATTATTATCTGGACAAAATGACAAGGCAGAAAACCTCACCACAAAAAAAAAGAACAGGAGGCAGTACCGAAGGTCAAGGACCTAATCAATACAGACATTGGATATATGTCAGATTTAGAATTCAGGATGACGATTCTCAAGGTTCTAGCCAGGCTTGAAAAAGGCATGGAAGATATTAGAGAAACTCTGTCTGGAGAAATAAAAGCCCTTTCTGGAAAAATAAAAGAACTAAAGTCTAACCAAGTTGAAATAAAAAAAACAAAAACTATTAATGAGGTGCAATTAAAAATGGAGGCTCTTACTGCTAGGATAAATGAGGCAGAAGAAAGAATTAGTGATATAGAAGACCAAATGACAGAGAATAAAGAAGCGGAGCAAAGGAAAGACAAACAACTAGTGGACCACGAGAGGAAAATTCAAGAGATAAGTGATGCCATAAGATGAAACAACATTAGAATAATTGGGATCCCAGAAGAAAAAAAAGAGAGAATGGAGCAGAAGGTATATTGGAGGAAATTATCATAGAGAATTTCCCTAATATAGCAAAGGGAACAAGCATCAAAATCCAGGAGGTGCAGAGAATTCCCCTCAAAATCAACAGGAATAGGTCCACACCCCGTCATCTAATAGTAGAATTTACAAGTCTTAGCGACAAAGAGAAAATCCTTAAAGCAGCATGGGACAAGAAGTCCGTGACATACAATGGTAAAAATATTAGATTGGCAGCAGACTTATCCACAGAGACCTGGCAGGCCAGAAAGAACTGACTTGATATCTTCAGGGCATTAAACGAGAAAAACATGCAACCAAGAATACTATATCCAGCTAGGTTATCATTGAAAATAGAAGGAGAGATAAAAAGCTTCCAGGACAAACAAAAGCTGAAAGAATTTGCAAACACGAAACCAGCTCTACAGGAAATATTAAAAGGGGTCCTCTAAGCAATGAGACCCTAAAAGTAGTAGATCAGAAAGGAACAGAGACAATATACATTAATAATCACCTACAGGCAATACAATGGCAATAAATTCATATCTCTCAATAGGTACCCTGAATGTAAATGGGCTAGATGCCCCAATCAAAAGACACAGGGTTTTAGAATGGATAAAAAAAACAAAAGCCGGGGGACCTGGGTGGCTCAGTGGGTTAAGCCTCTGCCTTCGGCTCAGGTCATGTTCCCGGGGTCCTGGGATCCAGCCCCACATCGGGCTCTCTGCTCAGTGGGGAGCCTGCTTTCTCCTCTCTCTCTGCCTGCCTCTCTGACTACTTGTGATCTCTGTCTATCAAATAAATAAATTAAAAAAAAAATAAAGCCATCAATATGCTGCCTACAAGAAACTCATTTTAGACCTGAAAACACCTCCAGATTGAAAGTGAGGGGGTGGAAAACAATTTACCATGCTAATGGACATCAGAAGAAAGATGGAGTGGCAATCCTTATATCAGATCAACTAGATTTTAAGCCAAAGACTATAATAAGAGATGAGGAAGGACACTATATCAAACTCAAAGGGTCTGTCCAACAAGAAGATCTAACAATTTTAAATATCTATGCTCCTAACATGGGAGCAGTCAACTACATAAATCAATTAATGACAAAAATCACAGAAACACATTGACAATAATACAATAATAGTAGGGGACTTTAATACGCCCCTCACTGAAATGAACAGACCATTCAAGCAAAAGATCAACAAGGAAATAAAGGTCTTAAGTGACACAGTGGAGCAGAGGGACATCACAGATATATTCAGAACACTCCATCCCAAAGCAACAGAATACACATTCTTCTCTAGTGCCCATGGAACATTCTCCAGAATAGATCATATCCTGGGTCATAAATCAGGTCTCAACCGGTACCAAAGATTGGGATCATTCCCTGCATTTTTTCAGGCCACAGTGCTCTGAAGCTAGAACTCAATCACAAGAGGAAATTTGGAAAGAACCCAAATACATGGAGACTCAACAGCATCCTTCTAAAGAATGAATGGGTCAACCAGGAAATTAAAAGAAGAATTGAAAAAAATCATGGAGACAAATGATAATGAAAATACAATGGTCCAAAATCTGTGGGACACAGCAAAGGCAGTCCTGAGAGCAAAATATATAGTGATAGAAGCCTTCTCAAGAAACAAGAAAGGCCACAAATACAGAACCTAACCCTACACCTAAAGGAGCTCGAGACAGAACAACAAAGAAAGCCTAAACCCAGCAGGGGAAGAGAAATAACAAAGATCAAAGCAGAAATCAATGAAATAGAAACCAAAAAAAAAAACAATAGAACAAATCAATGAAACTAGGAACTGGTTCTTTGAAAGAATTAATGAGATTGATAAACCCCTGGCCAGACTTATCAAAAAGAAAAGAGAAAGGACCCAAATAAATCAAATCATGAATGAAAGAGGAGAGATATGTTATTATATTATAAGAACATATAATGAGTAACTCTATGCCAACAAATTTGATAATCTGGAAGAAATGGATGCTTTCCTAGAGACATATAAACTGCCAAAATTGAACCAGGAAGAAATAGAAAACCTGAATAGGCCCATAACCAGTAAGGAGATTGAAACAGTCATCAAAAATCTCCAAACGAACAGAAGCCCAGGGCCAGATTGCTTCCCAGGGGAATTCTACCAAACATTTAAAGAAGAATTAATTCCTATTCTCCTGAAACTGTTCCAAAAAATAGAAATGGAAGGAAAACTTCCATTTTATGAGGCCAGCATCACCTTGATCCCCAAACCAGACAAGGATCCCATCAAAAAAGAGAATTACAGACCAATATCCTTGATGAACACAGATGTGAAAATTCTCACCAAAATACTAGCCAATAGGATCCAACAGTACATTAAAAGGATTATTTATCACGACCAAGTGGGATTTATTCCAGGGCAGCAAGGTTGGTTCACATCCACAAATCAATCAATGTTTACTGGTCCTTTTTCTGAAAATAAGTAGTACATATAAAGAAACTTACATTTTAGGGAAGAAAACAAAAGTAGATGAGCAAACAATGAAGATACTTTTTTTTTTTTTTTAAGATTTTACTTACTTTCTTGACAGAGATCACAAGTAGGCAGAGAGGCAGGCAGAGAGAGAAGGGGAGGCAGGCTTCCCACCGAGTAGAGAGCCAGATGCAGGGCTCGATCCCAGGACCCTGGGATCATGACCTGAGCCGAATGCAGAGGCTTAACCCACTGAGCCTCCCAGGCGCCCCAATCAAGATACTTTAAATAGCAATAAGTCCAAAGAGAGAGTGAAAGAAATGGATATAACAAAGAGGGGTAATGGTGGGGGAGTGACGGTATCTTTGATGGAGTAGTCTGTTAAGTCCCCCTACAGAGAAGACACTGAGCTGGACTCTGATGTTCAAAAGGAGTCAACTTTCTGAAGAAAGCCTATACCCAACAAAGACAACAAATGTATTACCCTACCTCACTGGCCTTCTCTCTGTTTCTGATCAAAATAAGAGATGAAAAGGAATTCCAAGGCAGAGTCTTGAGATGTGCCAACATTCAGAATTTGATGGTATGAAAAGAGGAGACAATGGGGAATAAAGAAATCTAGCCAAATAGGAAGAAAATCAGAGTAGTATGTAGTGATGGAGAGCACAATCCAAAAATAACTCAAGAAAACAGGGAGTGTCCAATCATGTCATCTGCTGCTTATAGGTGAGGTTAAAGACAAACCAAAATGAACATTGGATAGTATAACATGAATGCCACTGATGACTGACACAGAGCAGTTTCTTTGAATCAGAGAAGATAAAGTGAGAAAATTAGAGGCTCTAAGAAGGCAGAGACATTGACTATACGCAACTTGATTTCTGTTTGGGACATTTTGCTGGTAAGGAGATTGAAAGAATTTTCAGAGTAAATAAGGTGGCCAAGAGAGACTTAAAAATAAAATAGATTGCTATTGGGAATGACTCTGAGGACAGGGAAAAATATGGAGATGCAGAACAGAAACAATGTAATTGCATAACCAAGATATTGATTCTAGGGGAGATGGAACCACAAATCAAGCAAATCATAACTTGCAGCAGAGAACAGGGATAAAAGAATAATTATTCAGTACAGATGTAGGTTGTCAATCCACTTAATTCTGAGAAGATAAGGACTTTTCTCAATTTCTTCATATATATGTACATATATATGTATTTCTTCATATATACATATATATGTATGTCATATATATGTGTGTATATGTATACATATATGTATATGTATATATACATGTATATATATGTATACACACACACACACACACACATATATATGGCAAAGTCATCAGCTGAGAGAATGCAAGGGGGATTGAATAATTACTTGGTAAGGAATAGGTGGTATGAAATAGCCTTATCAAGAATTGGGAAGAAAAGCTCACCGACAAATATATATATGGACTGCTGACCGTGTTGAGTGCTCATAAGAGATTCATGATTATGAATTTCAAGTGAGACTAGGCAGCACTCTTATGTCATTTTTCTCTAGAAATATTGGCCTACAAGTGGGGATGTGCACAGAGTTGAAATTTAAGACAGAGATAACAGAAGAGAGTTGTTTTTCTTGAAATATGGTATCCTGGTGAATATAAAATATTTCCAATTCTAGAATCCCATATGATATATTTAATATTTCAGTTCCAGGGATCAACCTCATTCTGCATGTAATTATTGAGGTCAGGCATTCAAAACACCTATGAACCAAGACACAATTTAAAGAAGCCACAGAGGTCACCTGGGCCACCTGGATGGCTCAGTGGGTTAAGCATCTGCCTTTAGCTCAGGTCATGATCCCAGGGACCTGGGATTGAGTGAGCCTCATATGGGTGTCTCCCTGCTCAGCAGGGAGCCTGCTTTCCCTCCTCTCTCTCTGCCTGCCTCTCTGCCTACTTGTGACCTCTGTCTGTCAAATAAATAAATAAAATCTTTAAAAAAATTGACTTAGCAATACAACTTCTAAATAAATACTATCAACACAAATTATTAGCACACAATTTTAAACATTCAATTAAAAAAATCCCAACTAAATATAGTATTTGAACTTGAAAAAATATGTATGGGATTGATAAAAGATATGCTTCATAAAATTATAACCCTACTGCTGTTACAGTGTATCTTTTTTCCAAAACTACATTTTGAATGAGCCTGAAGAATAGTTTCTAAGTGCATAAACAGTGTTTACTAATTTTCCTCTTGTATTGTGGAGGAGAGTGGCTTAGATTATTGATTTTGAAAGCCAGAATAGTTTGCCTGCTGGTCTTCAACAAAGAATCCAACTAAACAAATCTAAAGAGCATGATTTCTAGCTGAGATGGATTTTTATTTATCCCCTATATTTATCTTTTATTTATTGATCTAATCTATGTAAATCAAATCTTTACCTAAGGGCTACAGAGTTCTTGCACACTATGGAAATTCAATGTTCAACCTGAAGTCAATTCTCAATTATTCAGTGGCTAGTTCTCCAGTCCAGTGCAAGGATAATTCCTGCCTCTGGCTGCTTCTCTTTCTCTCAGTGCTTGCATTTTGGCTGCTTTGCTTGCTGTGATTTTTTTCTCCCTTAGAAGACCAACAGTGATGTAATGCCAGGTACATCACTCTGACAATCTCACCTTCCAATTTTGAATTTTCAGCTTTTAACCAAATCAATATTTTGGTTAACAACTTTACTTTTACTGTCACATGCTTTCTCTGTCTCATTTATTTCCCAATTTATAGCCTGATGCAAATTAGCCACATGCCTGGATACAAGAACCAGATTGCTGTGTTTAAAACTCCTGTGCTTGCCCTAGCATGGGTACTATAGACTGTTAACAATTCCTTTCTTCTAGAATCTGCCACTTTTAGTAAATATTTTAGACTGTTCTTTGTGAATATATCTATATTATTAGTTATTTTACCAGCATATCTGCCAGTTATTTGGTGAATGATATATAGCACTAGAAAAATTAAAGTTCTTACACTATCCCAATCTACTATATTAGCAAACATTTATTTATTAGACTTTCTGAAATGCATAAAATATTTCATAGTTGATATTAAATGTGCTATTTCCTGCCATATATATATGCTTTATAAAGATGCTTATTATCCTCTTGTTATGCTTATTATTTTGTTATGCTTATTTTCTTTTGTTCAATTATTTATTATATATATAAGAACTTGGATATATACATATATATTTAAGATATAATGCATATTATTTAAGAACTTGACTTTTTAAAAGGTTTCTTGAAATCTGTTAGGATGTCAAGCTCTGGAAGAATAAAGAAACCTATAGAAAATCTATCAATCAAATTTTTCTCAATCATTTTCATCATCTTGACTCTATCCTACCATTTTTGTCAGTCTAGAATTATCTTTTCATTCTGCCTCATTTTGCTTCTATCAGGCAAAATTTACTACACTTCTATCAAGCTTCAAAACTCACATTGTGTGACAACTTACTCTACTATTTCAACAGGTAAAAAATTCAAACCCATATTTTGTTTAAATGATGGGAGAAAGGCCAAATAATTTTATTTCATTTCAGGAGGAACTTGACTTAGGTCTGGTATTCTTTCCTGATCTTGAAATTTAATTCTTGGTCCTTCATAGTTATAATGTCAAAACAACCACATCAAGCTTCCCTTCAGACAAATCTATAGCCACATACATGTTATATACTTTGGTTTCAATACCATGACTACTTTATTATTTTTGATTTTTCAAATGAATTTATAGGCTTGGTATTATAGTTCTAACCCAAAGAGAAGACACCTTATGAAAAAAAAAAATCATGCCAGACTCATTTCTCTCTCTTCAAGGAGGCACAGTGCATGTTTCCTTCATGCTTTATAAAGATGCTTATTATTCTTTTGTTCAATTATTTAACTCCCACCCTTTTCCAGAGGAGAAAATATAATGATCACTCCTTATAAATATGTTTCCTACTGGATCTGTTATTTATGCAGGCTAGCTAAATAATCTATGCATCATTAATTGCAGTTATTACTAAACAAATATAACAATTTTTTGTTGTTATGTGCTTAGTCCTATTACTTGAGGACGTAACATGAAAGGTAATTGAAGAACTGGCATGAGCAAAGAGAAATATACATGTGTTCAGAATTAAGAGAAAAAAGCTATCAGAAGAAAACACTTGGCTGAGCAAAAGTGAAACGCAGTCGACTTAGACAAATAGAAGAAGTTTTATCTACATGCATGAGTACTTCAACAGTTTTTACTATTCAACTGATTAATTCTGTAACTTCTATATTTTTTATTGTGTTGACTGTTACTTAGTTCATCTTTGTGCAGAAAAAAATCAAATGGATTCATTGAATTCATCATATTGAGTTGTCCAGAGCAAATTGGAGACTATAAATATCTAAGGAACACAACAAAAAATGAATAGTAACATGAGTAATAGTATATGTAAAAATTATTGTCATACTTTATGGATTCAGAATGAGGAAAGAGTGAATTATTTCAAAGACCAATTTAATTTTATCTAGTGAAAGGATTTGTTTAATTTGAATTCTTACATATTATTCGTCTCATAAAAATGTATTTTTTTAAATGTTATAACATTATGTGGTAGGATTGGGTAAAAATAGGTTTCAGATTCTACCAAGTTCTAAAGGATTGGGAATTTCTCCATGAAGGAGGTGATGCGGATGGGTAAGATGGGGTAATAATGTGGACCAATCAGAGTTCCTGTAACTCCCTGGGGCTAAGGCACTAATCCCCCCTAGGCAATTTTTTTAAGTGTAATTTTTTTCACAGGAGGTTTTATTTATTTATTTTTTTCTATTTGCTTCTAAGTGTTTTGCAAATGCATAGAGAAAATAAAACTAAACTCCTTGCTAAAGAAAAGGAAAAAAGAGAGAGAGATAAGAAAATAATGAATGCTTTAAGATTGATCGGATCCTTCAGTGGGAAAGAAGATAAGGATCCTTGGCCCAATGACTAACCGAAGACGACAGAATAATTTAATACAAATGATGACATATGTCTAGTAACAGAAGTTATACGCTTTCTTAAGTTCTAATAATAACTTATTTTCTATAAATGTGAAATCATAAAACTATACATATGGTTACCTAAGAAGTCTGTAAACACTATATGAAAATTAAATTCAGGGCAGTTCTATGGTTTTTTGACCATATTTGAGTAAGAATCAAGCAAGCATCTATTGCATGTTCAGTATTGATTTAGCATTATGTTAGAAGTTTAGACACATACAATTTAAAAAATTATATATTATTTCTAGTCCTGAAGATGAGGAAAAAAAGATTAATTCAATGTAAGTTTCCTGGTTAATGTAATTAGTTGCAGTGGTTTATCCTATGATGTGAAATCATCTATGATTGATATGTATAATTTGTTGATCCTTGAAAGAATTGACAAAAAATGAATTTATTTTTCATTAACACTGAAATGTTTTTGGGTAGAGGCTTAAAATAATTATCATAAATATCTGTTGAATGAATTTTGCAGAAGTTATGACTAAAATATAGGTCCCTGAATCTCTTGGGAATCTTTTGCTTTCTGATTTTTATGTTTGTTTTTGTTTTATAATTAAGATCTGTGTTCCCCAAGTAAATATTTTAAGGATATTGGATTTTGTCTTTGTTTTTTTCTAAGATCACCTCCAAAATCAATTTATTTACTAAGTACTAATTTTCTAAGTTACTAGTAAAAGAAATACATAATTAAAGTAATAATGTTCTTGGATGTATCTATCTATATTTGTATGTCATTCTATATCTACAGATTGATATAAATTCTCTTTTTATTCACTTTATTTTATTTCATTTATTTTATTTTTCCTGGGTTAAAGAAACTTGAAAGATTAAATACTGTAGTCATTTGTTAATTACATTGAAGGACTTGGGATTAATACTTTGAAGGACCTGGGAAGTTCTCCAGTAAAAAATTCATTTCAACTTTATTCAGTAGAGTTCAATTCAGTGTTTTCTGAATTGATATAGCACAGAAAAATTTTTTGAGGCACTGTTGATAATATTTTCAGACATGCATTTTATTAGTGAATAAAATAACAAGTTGTGCATCAAACAACAGTTTAACATAGTTCGTAATATAAAAATGATAGAGAATATTCTGGCAAAGGATAGCATGCATCTGGAGAATCAGGGAGAATACATATATGTATATATGTATATAGGGAGAAAACTATATATACATATGTATGTATATATACATGTATATACATATATATAGTTTTCTCCCTGATTCATATGTGTGTGTGTGTGTATGTGTGTGTGTGTGTGTGTGTGTGTGTGTGTGTGTAGATCAGAAGAGTCAGCAAGATGGATGAATGCAAATGAGACATTAAAACACTGGTGAAGCAAGCTCCTTGTAATAATGAAAAGAAATTATCAGGCAAGAAGGCCAATTCAAATCAATTCATCAAATATATTGAACATCTCCTATGTAAAAATATTGTGCCACTTGCTGCCAGCATTCTAAAATGAGCTGCTAAAGACATAGTTCCCATCCTTAAAGAATTTTTAACCTAATGTGACAGAATAGTATAGACAATAATACAAAATAAACAAACATTTGGTACAATATGAGGGTCATAAGAATTTTAAAAAATGCTTTGGGAATCCAAGCAATGACAGAGAGTATGTGAGTACAGAATGCATGGTCAATTGACAAAGGAAAATAACATTTAAATAAATGAAGTTGAACACTACTTTAGAGCAATTTCACAGACACTGTTAGGTAATACATAAGACTGCAATAAACAACTTGTATTATTTTCCAAAAGAAATAAATCAAATAGAAGGAAGACGTGATTTAATATTACTAGTCATAAGAGCAGAGAAAACAAACCAAATGAAGAAACAGAGTGCAATCCTTGTCTAATGGTTCTCAATAGTTAGCACCTAAATGCCTGTTAAAAATTCAAATATAAGATTCTCTCCCTTAAAGAATTTGGTTCAGAAGGCCTAGAGTCCATCTGGAATTTTTAATAATTAATAAAAATTTTTTTACTTAAGCAATCCATGCACCAAGCATGGTTTGGTTTTTTGGAATGCGACTCACTGAATAATGTGTTTTTTGGGGGTTGAGTTGAATAAATTTTTATAGACCCTGGATACGAGTTTTTTATCTGATGTGTCATTTGCAAATATCTTCTCCCATTCTATAGGTTGCCTTTTGGTTTTGTTGACTGTTTCCTTTGTTGTGCAAAAGCTTTTTATCTCGATGAAGTCCCAAAAGTTTGTTTTTGCCTTTTCTTTGCCTTTGGAGATTTGTCTAGGAAGAGGTTGCTGCCTGTGTTCTCTTCTAGATTTTGATGGATTCCTGTCTCACATTTAGGTCTTTCATCCATTTTGAGTTTATTTTTGTGAATAGTGTAAGAAAATAATCCAGTTTCTGTCTTCTACATGCGGCTGTCTAGTTTTCCCAACACCATTTGTTGAAAAGACTCTTTTCCATTGGATTTTCTTCTCTGCTTTGTTGAAGATCAGTCAACCAGAGAGTTTAGGGCTCATTTCTGGGCCCTCTATTTTGTTCCATTGATCTGTGTGTCTGTTTCTGTGCCAGTACCATAGTGTTTTGGTGATTTGTCTTGATGATGACAGCTTTGTAAGAGAGCTTGAAATCTGGAATTGTGATGTCACCAACTTTGGTTCTTTTTCAACATTCCTCTGGCTATTTGGGGTCTTTTCTGTTTCCAAACAAAACAGTATGGAAGCTCCCCAAGAATTTAAAAATAGAACTACCCTATGTCCAACAATTGCACAACTAGGTACTTATCCCAAAGATACAAATGTACTGATGCAAAGGGGCACCTGCACCCCAATGTTTATAGCAGCAATGTCCACAATAGCCAAATTATGGAAAGAGTCCAAATATGCATTGACAGAGGAATGGGTAAAGAAGATGTGGTTTATATCTACAGTGGAATATTACTCAGCCATCAGAAAGGATGGAACCTTACCATTTACATCAACGTGGATGGAACTGGAGGGTATTATGCTGAGCAAAATGAGTCAAACAGAGAAAGACAATTATCACATGCGGAATATAAGAAACAGCAAAGAGGATCATAGAGAAGGCAAGGAGGGAAAACCAAATGGAAAGAAATCAGAGAGGGAGATAAACCATGAGAGACTCCTAACTAAAGGAAACAGGGTTGCTGGAGGGGAGGTGGGTGGGTGAATGGAGTAAGTAGGTGATGGGAATTAAGGAGGGCATGGGATGTGGTGATCACTAGGTGTTTTGTGCAACTGATGAATTACTGAACTCTACATCTGAAACTACTGATGTACTATATATTGGCTAATCTAATAAAAATAAAAATAAATAAGTAAATTTATCCACATTAAAAAAAAAGGAATGCAACTCACAAAATATTTACCTTTAAAAAGTAAATATGTAAGAGTGCATTTCATTGATTAGTGATTTCAAAAGAGAAGTTCAAGGTCTATGTTAATCAATAAAAAAACAAATCTGACAACACAAAGATAAATTACCTCAGTGAATTAGGATTTAATGAATCATTATGCCTACACATGAAACTAACTGATTATCTTTGATTCTAAAAGATTATGTACAAAAATGTTAATATGAATAAATGATATAAACTCTGGAAGATGACATCTATAAGAAGAATAAGTGAAAGGGCAATAAAAGGAAAATAGTTTGAGCAATGAGATTCTAAGGAAACAAAGAAAAATTGGGGAAAATGGTGTAATAATAAAACTATCTGTTATATGGAAAGTATAATTACAACCTAAATAAGAGTGAAATAAAGCCAAATGTATTTGAAAAAGTCATGAGATATCAGAGTTGTTTCTAAAGAGATAATGTTTCCAACCCATACACGTGACATATAGGAACTGGCAGGAGATCAGGACAATAAAATGAACTAGAGAAACCATCATTCACAGTCTTTGCAGTTATGAACTCCAATGGTACCACATGACTGACTTTTGCCAAATTCTCTACAATTAAAAAAAAAAAAAAAGTAGTTTGGAAATGACATAATACCTGACATTAAATACTATATTGCCAAACTCAAATATTTACCCTTAAATTTTAATGTCTGAACACCAAGGGGGGAAAAAAAAACTGATAAAGAAATAGAAAACAGGTAACAGATATCATTAGGTGTTAACATGGATTAATATGAGTAATTCTGAAACATATTTCAAAGAACACTCATTTTTTTCTAAAATTAATTGATATTTTCTAAAAAGAATTCCTTGGTCCACGATATTCATAAGATTCACCCTGGATTATATTTTTCTTGCATAAATATTACTTATATTAACATTTAAAAACCTCACAGAATTCCTTCAGTTTGTAAACATCATCTTTTTTTAATCATTTTATAGCCTAGAATGTCCCAAATATACTTAACCATAGAAAATTATGCTTCATTTTTCATTCGAATACATTATATCAAAAATACAGATATACACACATAATAAGTGCAAATTACACCATACTAACATTATTTTATTTTTTATGTCTGTGTGCCATAGAATTATTGGTAGAGCATATGAACTCACAAATATGTTGTGTGTTGAATTTTAAAATTTGCTGATAAAAAATCTTTTAAGATTCTTGATATGGTCTAGCAGAAGCACAAGTTAATCAATTCAATTGCTCATGGCTTTGACACCAAAAGTTAATTAAGATTGACATCTAACAAGGAAAAGGATTTATTTTTAATGACATTTTACAAATCTCTGTTCTTGCCCTTTTCCATATTTTTTAATGAACTGGAGAAAGATAAAGGAGGTAGTCCTATTGAATTTTAGATTAACACATATGGTAGAAATAGCTATGCTTTTGGAGTAAAACCTAAAATAAACAGGATAGAATAATGGATTTAATTCTAGAAATTAAAAGTTAAAGACGAGTCAGTCCTTGATCCATATGTTGGTGTAAGCCTATTGCATACTAATGAGCCGGGTAAAGACTCTAAAAAATAAGCAAAATAGAAAAACTGTGAAGGGGTTTCAAAATGGAAATGTGATTCATTCATTCAAAGGTGATTTTACCAGGTTATTTTTTTTCTCCTTTCCTCTCTTACGTCTGCCCAAAGTGTAAGCAGCTATCGCTGAGCTACCTGGCAGAACAGTATTGCAGGAGAGGAAAACATAACATATGAGTTTCCCAGGGATGCCATAGCAAGGTACCACAAATTGAATAGTTTAAAAACAATGGAAATTTTTCTCACAGCTTTGAAGGCCAGAACCCCAAAATCAACCTGTTTGTAGGTTCACATTTCCTCTAAACCTTTAGGGAATAATCTTTTTTTTAATTTTTAATTTTATTTTTATTTATTTATTGCCTCTCCTAGCTTCTGGTGTTTGCAGGCAATCTGGTGTTTCATGGCTTGCAGATACATCCCTCTAATCTCTGCCTCCATATCCCATGGCCATCTTCTTCCTATGTGTCTCTGTCTTCAGAGACATGACATTCTCATCTGGGTGTGTGTCTGTGTGTCTTCTCCTCTTATATTAAAAAAAAAAAGATTCCAGTCATATTGAAATTTTAAAAATGATTTTATTTATTTATTTGAGACACAGAGATCACAACTAGGCAGAGAAGCAGGCAGAGAGAGAGGGTGGGGGAACTCCCTCCTCATCAGGCGGCCCAATTCCCGGCTTGATCCCAGGACCCTGGGATCATGACCTGAGCGGAAAGCAGAGGCTTTAACCCACTGAGCTACCCAGGCATCCCCCATATTGAATTTTTTAAGAATATTTTATTTATTTATTTTGAGGGGAGCACATAAACAGGGGAGAGGGGCAGAGAGGCAGAAGGAGAGGGAGAAGCAGACTCCCGGTTGAGCAGGGAGCCCAATGCAGGACTTGATCCCAGGACCCTGTGATCACGACCTGAGCCAGAGGCAGACACTTAACTGACTGAGCTGCCCCTCTAGTCATATTGGATTAAAGGCCCATCTGATTCCAATAGGAAATCATCTAACTTAAATATTTATTACATCTAAAAGGACCCTATTCCCAAGTAAGGTCAATTAGCAAGTACCTGGGGTTAGGACTTTAACATATTTTTGTAAAGAGAAACAGTTCAGACCACAATACTCAGAAACCTCATTTTTCTGAAGAAAAGAAATGGTAAATGGGAGTCTGTTCAAGCTGAAGAATGTGGAGAGACTCCTGGAGAGGAAATAGAGAAGGCGGGTACCCTATTTCCATATGTGAATAAGAACAAGTTTAAAGTTCACTCCTGGGGTCATACACAGAACAACAGTAACAAAAAGGCAAGCAATATAGCAAAGTCTTTGAGAACTGCACAGTTATTTAACCGTGGCCCAGGTCTCCGATTAATTTCTCAGTGGTACATGCATGGGACAAATCCAAACAAGCCTAGGCTTTGAAAAATGAACTAAAAATTATACTGTGAGTGCTTATTTCCTGAAACTACCACAGTTATTGCCCAATAAAACAAACAAAACACAACAAAACAAAAACCTAACAGTCTCCTGAGGAGAGGCTCTGCCCAACATAACATTCAAAACAAAAGTTACAGGGTATGATCCAAAATTGCTGAACACACAAAGAGTGACAGATATCTGACCAACTCTTACTGGAAACAAAATCAGTTGCTAAACCTGAATAAATCTAGATAGTGTAATTATAAGACAAAATTTTAAAGCAGCTATTGTAAATATGCTTCACTACATTAATAAAAGAATAGAAGTTCTCAAAATAGAATTAGAAACCATAAGTAAGAAGAAAATGGAGGAGTGCCTGGATGACCCAGTCCCTTATGCATCTGCCTTCAGCTCAGGACATGATCACAGTGTCCTGGGATTGAGCTTCATGTCAGGCTCCTTACTCAGCAGGGAGACTGCTTCTTCCTCTCTCTCTGCCACCCCTAGTCTCCCCACTTGTGCTCCCTGTTTCTGTCGATCTCTCTGTTAAGTAAATATATAAAATATTTTTTAAAAGTAGAAGAAAATGGAAATGTTAGAATAAAAAATAAATATATAAAAATTTTAAAAAGTCACTTGTTGGACTGAATTGGAGAATGGAGATGAAAGTGAAAAGAATGACTGAACTCAAACATAGACCTATAGAATGTATTCAGTCTGAAGACGGGAAAGAGAACAGTTTGGGAAAAACAAAAAGTGAATAAAGCCACAAAGACCTAGTGATAACATCAAAAGAACTTCCATTAATGCCACTGAAGTATCAGAAAGAGAAGAGAAAGTTATTAGAACAGAAAAAAGAAATTGAAGCAATAATGGCCAAAATTTACAAAATTTGGATGAGAAACCTACACTTAGAGATTCAGGGAATTCAATGAACTCCAAACAAGAGGAACTTTAGAAACAAAAACAACAAATACACATACATACACACACATACAGACAGAGCACAAGCGAAACCATTGAATTTCAAAACTTAAGAGAAAAAGGCTTCGATGCAGCCTGAGAGGATAACACACTATATACAGGACAATTCAAATCATTTCAGATTGCTCATCAAATACATGGAGACCAATGATAGCAGCATATCCCCTTTAAAATTTGGTGGAAAACACTTTTCTACCTAAAATGCCATATCCTGAGGAAATATGTTTCAGGAATGAAGGCAAAGTAAAGACATTTTCAAATGATGAAAAAACTAAAAGATTTCATGAACAGAAAACCTGTTCTGCAAGTACTTCTAAAGGACGTTCTTTGGCCAAAAGGAGATAATACCAGAGAGAAAAATGAATCTATAGGAATTAGAGACCATAACTAGAGAAATTCTGAACAACTGGTATTTTTCTATTTAAGTTATACACATACACATATATAAAATCTTGAGGCGAGGTCTACAATGTACGCATATGTAACAAATAACATGGCTATAAATAAAGATCATCGGGAGGAGGGAAGAATCTACATGGTTGCAAGCCTTTCATATTTCAATAGCAATAGCATAAGAAGCTGACAGGGAAAGGTTTGATATGTATATTGTAATTTCTAGAGCAACTAGAGGCCATAAACCAATACGCAATTTAGCATTGTTCATATAATTTAGAAGATGTCAGAAAAGATGGAACTGAGAAATAAAATAAGGGAGAACAGTCAGAAAAACAAATGGTAAATAACTGAATTTAGTAGACCTAAATTCAACCATGTCAGTAATTACACTAAGTAGTAATTGTTGAACAACTCCAGTTAAAAAGCAACATAACATTCAAAATGTCCAAGGTAAAATCCAATATTCATACTACAGCACAGATTGAATAGGAATTACTATATAGAAAAAGACCCAATTTAAATATAAGACAATGATGAATCAAAAGTAAAGGAATAGAAATAGATAGAGAATGCAAACAGAAAACGTAAGTCTGAAATTACTTGTGTGGAGAGGAGAAGGCAGTTGGGGGAAATTGGAGGGGGATACGGACCATGAGAGACTCTGGACTCTGAAAAACAATCTGAGGGTTTTGGAGGGGAGGGGGTGGGTGGTTGGGTGAGCCTGGTTGTGGGTATTATGGAGGGCATGTATTGCATGGAGCACTGGGTGTGGTACATAAACAATGAATTCTGGAACACTGAGAAGAAATTTTAAAAAATAAATAAAAATTTAAAAAATATATATTTGAAAATACAGATAAACAAGGCTTCCCCAAAAAATTATCAGATGAGAGCTATAGAGGGACATAGAGTGATACAAGGGAAATATATGACAGGAAGATTTAACAATTAAAAATGTATATGTATCTAAAAACAGAAGCTCACCTGAATAAAAAATGGACAACATAGGGGGAGAAAGTTAAAAAACAATCTGCAATCTGCAGTGATAGTGGAAGATTGTTACATGTTGTGGAACAATAGACAAAAACTTTTAGTATTTTTGTACAGTTAAGCATCTGTGAACAAATTCTACTGAAACTTGGAATTTTAGCTAAAAGAATAAGGCTTGGAAGATAATTTAAGACTAATTAGATAGACAACTCCAGAGAGATTTACCTCTATGGGTACATGTGTCTATATTTCAAGTGGTGGCCAGAGTTATGATCACAAGAGATACTAGGTTATAAAGCTGGAGGTTATACGTGTTTACCCTGTTTTTCTAAATTCATCACTTTGTTCATGCCTTTAAGTAAATGTGGTTAGCAGCAAAGAGACCCTTACCTTCTCTACTTAAAGTGGCTGCTGAAAATGGAAATGTTTTTATTTTCTTTTTGCAACAAATATTTTGGTATAACTTCAGAAGTAATGTAACATATCAATTATTAGATCAAACAGTGAGGATGGTAATTATCAATGAAGTGTGAGATACCAAAAAATGGACAAAAGACTTCACTGCAGTATGAATGCAGAACAGATATTTAATAATAAAAATGTGTCAAAAAGGAGGAATGTAAAGGAACTTTCTGATTCATTTAGTAACCAAAAAGATGATGCATGTGCTTGGTGTACATATATTTTATTATTTGCTTATGAACAAAGACTATTTTCTATGACCACTAAAAGGATGCCATACAAATGGATTCAAGTCATATGAGTACCAAAATGGAAGTCTGAGAAGCTGGAGTTAACAAGGACTGCCATAAGAATGGGGGATAATAGGAGCCTGAGTGCCTAGGGATATTTAGAACATTGACCGAAGAGATTTTAAAAATCTTTGAATTAACCTATAGTCTTCCTTAGTCCCTGGTGGGCTCCATCTTCCTCTTATATTACATACTAAATGCTAAGTTTCTATCATAAGATTTTATTTCTATGAAAGTTAGCCATTTAAAATATTGTCATAAAGGGAGAAATAAGCAAAAGAAACCTCTAAGGAGTCATGAAAATGAAACGTACAACACTGCTATTTTGAACTATAGGAGACTTTTCCAACCAGGGTCCAGCAGAATGGCTCCCACTAAGAGGAGTGACGAAAAGAAGGGCCATTCTGCCATCAACGAGGTAGTGACCAGAGAATACACAAGCAGCATTCACAAGCACATCCATGGAATGGGTTTCGAGAAGTCTGCCTCTCAGGGACTCACAGACATCCGGAAATTTGCCAGGAAAGAGATGGGAACTCCAGATGTGTGCATTGACACCAGGCTCACCAAAGTTGTCTGGGCCGAAGGACTAGCATATCCATGTGCACTTCTCCAGAAAATGTACTGAGGATGAAGATTCACCAAACAAGCTGTACACGTTGGTTACCTATGTACCTGTCACCACTTTCAAAAATCTACAGTTAATGTGGATGAGAACAAATTGCTGATTGTCAAATAAAGGTATAAAACTGAAAAAAAAAATAGAAGAAGCTTAAAGATCCACTGTTACTAATTATAAACTTGTGTGTATATATTTAAAGTCAACAAATTGAAAGTATGTACAAGTGAGGTGAAGAAACCAAATTGAGGAATTAGAAAAAATAAACAGGCAAGTACCGTTTGCTATCAGAAGACATTTATAATTAGTATAAATAGACCTATTACCCAACAAAACCTTTGAAGATATCAAGGAGGAAGGACTCAGAATATTCATCATGCTATATTTAAGCATAAGTAGTGAGGAAGTATATATATTTTAATATATTTTAATATATATATTTAATATATTTTAATATAAAATAGTGATATTTTGTTTTCTTGTTGTCTATCATCTGCCTCTCTTAAGAGGCTTTTGGTTATAAGTAACAGAAAAGGAGAGGAGTCTCATAGCACAGTACATATGAGCTCCAGTTTCCCAATTTGGCTGTTGTCCATTCTTCAGGCTCTTCTTCCTACACTGGCTTGATATTACAGGTAGAACATTATAGAAAAAGCCATGATGGGGCACCTACGTGACTTGGTTCGGTTAAGCACCTGCCTTCAGTTCAGGTCACGATCTCAGGGTCCTGGGATCAAGCCCCACATCTGTCCCACTTCCTGCTCAGCAGAGACTCTGCTTGTCCCTCTGCCCCTCCCCTCACTCATGCTTGCTTGCTCTCTGTCTCTAAATAAATAAATACATACATGCATAAATACCTAAAGCAATGACATATGCAGTAATATGCACCAAAATTCCTGTAGAAGAGAGAGAGTCAAAACTGGGACATTTTATTGTCAGTCACTGCTAAGAAGAATGGAGCAATGAAATTTGACTATTAGATTTTTACTTTTAAGTCATATTAGTAAACAAACTCTAATTTTACCAAAGAAAAGGAGGAATATTGGTTGTTATTTAGATAACTAGGAAAGGCCTGCCATATTATCAGAACATGAAATATTAATAAAGGTTGTTAAAATACAACCATACTTTATTTTTTTAATTTTAATTATATTTTTACTTTTAAATTTAAAAATACATATTTTTATTATGTTCACTTAGTCACCATACAGTAAGTACATCATTAGCTTTTGATAGGTATTAAGGAGGACACGTATTGTGATGAGCACTGGGTGTTTTATGCAATGAATCATTGAACACTACAACCATACTCTTAATACTTTTAATTTTGTGGTAAAATGAGACCAAAATGGCCAACAGAATCAAAACAACAAATCAAAACCCTGTGTTGGGTTCGCACTGAGCATGGAGTCTACTTAAGATTCATTCTCTCTCTCTCCCCGTCCCCCCAAAAAGAATGGGAAGGAATAGAAAACTCACAGGAGAAAATAACTGAATGAATTTAGTGGCCACTATACAGTGATCAAGGAGAATAGTGATCTATGAAGAAATTAGAGAGATTGCAGAATCTAAATCATTAAGGACATAAATCATGAAAAGCAGTTTGCATCCTATCTTCACCCAATGAGTACCTGGAAAAGATACAGATTTAATCTGGTAAGCTAGAAAACAAGCATAGGATTCTAAGACACAGGACAACTTAGTATAGTAGTTAATATCTATACAAATTAAAGTTATTTTTTTCTCTCCTTTCCCTTCTTCTTTTTCTCTGATTTCTTCCCATTTCCCTTTCTTCCCATTTCCTGTCCTTCACCACAATTTCCTTCTCTCTTCTTTTATTTTCCTTCTCTTCTTCTTTTGCTCTTCCTCCTCCTCTTCATTTTCTTTTTCTTATTTAGCAGGAGCAAGTCTAGGAACTTTATTAACCTGTGTATGAAATCTTGTTAGTTGATTGTGCCTTATTTGGTTATGGAAGTTGGGATTGTATGGGAGCGTCACTGAAGAATGTTGATATATAGGGAAAAACTTAAGGAAGACACCTCATTATGTTATGGGAATGCATAGGAGAGGGGTCACTGTACAATTTATATTCAAACTCTTTACAGATCCTAACTTCCTTTTCATATTTATGAGAATCTCTAGAAATGAATTTGGGGATTTAAGCCAACATTGAGGTGTAGGAAACCTGATAGCATTCATTAATTAATTTAACAAAATATATTTGTTCAGTATTCAGATCCCAGAGCTCATACCTAGAGTCTCTATCACTGAATTTGTTACTTAATTACCTACTGTCTGGAATCCTAATGGGATATGTGTACATCTTATCTACTGGGGAGCCCCCTACCTATCTGAGAACATTTATTTTGTAACTTACTACTCAATAAAACATACTCAATAAATAAAACTACTCAATAAAACTACACCATAAAACATAGAAGAGTATTTGTTTCTGAGTAGGTACTCAATAATTGTTTTGGAGTCAAATAATTATACAACCATAGTCTATTATAAGTTCAATATAATTAGGGGCTAGGTCACATTAATCTTTACATAAAAGATATACTAGCTTATTACTAAGAAAAGATAAGGCATTCCATATATTTCTTGAGTAAATGAACCTATGTATTAAGCTTTAAATTTCAGAATTCAGGAAATATCAAATAAAATACATTGTCATAATCATCAAATCATGTAATAATCCATAGACACTTTTTTTTTTTTTCATTTTCTTTCCCCAATTTTCTGGAAAACTCTGAAGAATGAAATAAAAGTGAAACATTTGTCTGAGTTTCAGAATTTGCCTAAAAAATGTGTCCAAGAACAGGTAGAATGTCTTCAAAGATTTTCACAAGTACTATTATCAGGCTATCCAGATCCAATTTTATCCAGATAAAATTGCAACTGAAGTTATCACTAGCAGTTAGTGGTAAGCATCCCTAAAGCAAAAGGCTAAAGTGTGTGAAGAGTACTGTGGGGGACTCCCTGCATTGCAGTAGAAGTTCACAAATATTCATAAATAGGCTACTTACATGAGTCTATCATTCAAATTGTATGTAAAAGTTTGTATGGAGTATCGTCTATCTGTTTAAAATGCACGATTAATTCTCAACTTAGTATAGGTACCTGGTAATACAATTAGTATTGCAGTTTCAGTATTTTCATCTCACATTTTAATGTGAAAATGAAATAATATATTGCTGTCAGTGAATTAAGTTATGGTAAGCAATTTGTCAGTAATAAATTTGGGTAATATATCCAAACGAGAATTCAGATTTACAATTCACTTTTGCAGCATGATTAAGCCCATAATGAACCACTTGATTCACTCGATTATAGTTTTGTTCAGTATCCAGACCTAAACTAAGCTATATACAATTTATTGAACTGCTAATATTATAATACATAAATATTTAAATGATTATTCAGATGATACTGCACTATTTTTCAAAACATTTTATCATACATTATATATGTGCATATGTACAGCATATGTAAAAATACCTAATCATATACACACACTGAAGTCTGACTCTGTGTTATGCTCTGAGCTATAGGGAGTGCTAAATTAAGGCTCACAAAAAGTTTGGAATTCAGAATACAATACATTAGGGAAATTTCCTGAAAGTAGAACTATGTGTTCAATGTCTGGGTAGGGTAGGGATTGGGAAAAGTTGTTACCATACCAGTCTTCATTAAACCACTTTTCTCAAAATTGATGAGCACAGCTACCAAAATTTTTCAGTAGATCCACTATATCTATGACTGCTAATCTCTTTCTTCTTTATGAAGCAGGCAAAGATATAATCCTACTTATAAGCTTGTCATCACTTCTTTTTATAGGTGCGGCCTCTATGGGTACTGCCTCTATAGGTACTTTCTGAAATGGGAGCTGGTAAATAATGTAGTAAATGGAAATATAAGAGAAAACTTTCAGTAAGCATCAAATGGAGCTGTATTTTAACATTCAGCTGTTTTACTGCAGACTGTCCAAAGTAAAGACTGTTCAGTCATTAAGGGTATTTAATAGTTTAGAACATATAGTCTATGGTGATAGAGATTGTGATAATATGAGAAATATTCTTGTTGAATTTAATTTTCAATGTATAAACACACAGAGAAATCTTGCAAAGACACCTTGCTGTGAGCAGACATTCAAGGACAATGTATAGTTAATGTGCCTTAAGTTAGAAAACTAAATAGTAGAGTTTTCAACATGGGCATATACAAAGTGTATTTATATTTTAGCTCTTCCTTTTGATATGTTTTTTTACATTCATGCAAAATTTCAAGGTTTATAGAAAATTAATATGTATCAAGTGTTAGCAGATGTTAGAGATGGACAATGATAGGCTGAAATGAGTTGTATTCATTGAATGCAGTATACTATTCATACATTGTATTAATGTACATCACCAACATATACCCAGTGGTGGTTTGCTAGGGCTACCATAACAAAATACCACAAACTGAGTGGCAAACAACTGAAATTTATTTTTCTCACAGTTCTAGAAGCTAAAACTCCAAGATCAAGTTGTCAGCAGATCTGATTCCCCCTGAGGCCTCACTCCTTGGTTTGCAGATTACTGCCTTCTCACTGTGTCCTCACATGAGCTTTCCTTTCTGTGGATAAAGCTTATCCCTGGTGTCTATGAATGTCCAAATTTCCTTTTCTTATAAAAACACCAGTCAGGGGGCACCTGGATGGCTCAGTGGGTTAAGTCTCTACCTTCAGCTTAGGGCAGGATCTCAGGGTCCTAGGATCGAGCCCCACATCAGGCTTCTGTTCAGCAGGAAGCCTCTTTCCCTGCCCCCCTGCCTGCCTCTCGGCCTACTTGTGATCTCTCTGTGTCAAATAAATAAAATCTGAAACAAAAAGAAAAAGAAAAAGAAAAACAAAACAAAACAAACAAAGAACCACAAAAAAACCCAGCAGTGGGATTGGATTAAGTTCTACCTGAAAGACTTCATTTTAGCTTAATCACCTCTTTAAAGTCTCTATCTCTAAATAAGTCACATTTTGAGGTATTGAGGGTTAGGGCTTCAACACAGGAATTTTGAGGGGGGGCAAAATTTAGTCCACCGCAGTAATGTAATAACTGCATATTAAATGAAATTCTTTATGATAGGACATTTGATTTTATGTCTTTCCTATACTCTTTAATTTTACAATTATCAAATTGAGTTTGTATTCCATATTCCAATAAAACTATTTGGATGCATAAAGAATAATAATGTACTGAGATTTTACATATCTTCTGTTTCACAGAAGAAAAGCAGCCTCAGGTGAGAGATACTTGTTTTAATTCTTTAATTGAGGCCAAGTGTGATGTTTAAAATAGAAAGAGGAGGATTATCATTTTACAGATAGATAAATAGCTGTAAACAACTTATATGTGAATGTAGAGAAAATTTGTAAGAGATAAGTGTACTGACTTCTAATCTCTATCTTCAATTACACTGCTAGAATTGGTGTTGACCACAGTAGACTGAGTGCTTGTAGTCCAAACACTAAATTCCTGGTCAAGATCCTCTGGTCATGTCCCACCTCACTCTTTACTCACACCATCTGCTTCCCATTTTAGAAATTCTAATTGCTGGTCCCCAAGAAATATTCGAATTGACTCGTTATTCCCTTGGATTCCTGCTTAACATTGCATCTCTCTTCTAACTCAAACCCATGAGGTCTGTGCTGTCTGTTACTTACATTCTCTACCTGGGATCAACATTGCTCTTTAACCCATGGTGTGAGAGTGAGCTTAAATCTCCTTTCATAGCAGAGATCTTATTCTGTCAACTACACACCTTATTCTTATTCTGTCAACAATATACTATATATATATATGTATATATATACATATATATATGTGTGTGTGTGTGTGCATTTTTATGTACACACACATACAGTTAACAATGCCTCAAGACGTTGTCCCTATATTGTTTTCTTTCCAAAGTCCTTACAAAATAAGTTGACCATACCATTATGTTCTTAAAAAACGAATGAAAAGTGAAAAACAAACACAAACAAGTAAACAAAACAACTATATAAGCAAAAGCTTGCAGCCTACTTGGAAAGTTATTGAAAATCTTGATAAGCTAAAAATTAAAGAGAGCCATCAGCATCTTCAGATATTTCTCCCAAAGATTACAAGTGTGCGGGTATGGAAAAAGGTGACATCTTTTGACAATAAGCCACAACCTAAAATTGTGCATTAACCACATTTCCAATGGAGATCATTTTTTTCTTTGCATACTTGAACTGTAATACATTTCAGACTATCCAATGAAAGTGCCATAAAGTCTAGAATTATAAGGAAAATATTATTTTCTCTAATGTAATAACAGGGAAAATATTTATTCATTCCCTATATCTATGGGCAGGGGTTCTCTGCTTTCAAATTGTTTCTGTTCTCTGTTCTCATAAATACAAGTTCTCTATCACTTATTTCAAATAGCCTGAAGCCATGAATTATTTTATATGCTTAAATTTTGTATTAAAGTAGAGGAGTCAGGGCTTTTGTTTGCAAAGAATAAAAATATCCCTTAAATAGTCTCAAGAGGATATGAATTTATCAATTGCTATTAGAAGTTCACAGACTCTTTTTTCTTTAAATTCAATTAGCCAACATATAGTATATCATTAGTTTCAGCTGTAGAGTTCAGTAATTCATCAGTTGCATGTAACACCCAGTGCTCATCCCATCACATGACCTCCTCAATGCCCATCACACAATTATCCCATCTCCCCATCCCCCTCCCCAACCAGCAACCTGGAGGTTTCCCAAGAAGCTCTCAGAATCTTAAGGAATGGTCGAGTACCAACCTTTCATGACTGATATTCAGCAGCATCAAAAAAATGATGCTAAAGTCTGTTCTAGTGGCACATACTGATCCAAGCCCGGCACAGGCACTATAACTTGACCTGTGTGTGCTACCATTGGGCACCATTGTGAGAACTACTGCCAAAATCTCCTTGAAAATGGAGTGTTGCTGCAGTCACCTAGGACATAATAATGAATTCTATGTGTTGCTTACTTCTCCACCAATTTTCAGATGAGAACCTCACACATTGATTCTGATTGTAGAACCTAGGCCAAATCTATGTACTCTGCAAGGAAAGGCAAATTTTTATATTTTTTCTTTGGGAGAATTCTTAAACATGTGAAAAAATATTCAGTCGTGACAGGTGGCCAAAAAGAATGACAAATGTCTATTACATGGAGATAATGTGGTTGGTATATTTAATTAATCCTTTCAAGCTGAGCTTTAATTTGGAACGGGGGGAACAAGTAGAATAATCAATCATTTTCATGTAACCTAAAGAGACAAGAGAAAGAGGAATTACAATTAGTGTTCTCCATAGGTGTGGCTAGTAGGAAGCATATTCTTGGAAAGGAAAGGACTTTTTTCTTCTAAGTAATATAGTAATTTATTAATATTTAGTATCTCTTGCCTTGATTCCTAGAGAATAAGTATTTTAATTAAAGATGGAAAAGGTATATAAAAAGATTAGTTCTATCCTAGAGATTCCTCTATTAGTTCAGTTATGAAAGTAGGAATAGTTAATTGCCCCAATTCACAGAACTCTATTTTGTATGTTATTGAATATATCAGGTTTTATATTTTTACCTATTTGGAGTTAGTCAAGGTTGAAACCAGTTATACTGAATTGTACTGTTAAGGAAAAGGAGGCAGGCAAAGGGATAGAGTGGGTAAATAAGGTAAGGAATGCTAAGTTCAAAAGGCACATAAACTTTGTTTTGAGGGTATCTGGGTGGCTCAGTCAGTTAAGCATCTGACTTCAGCTCAGGTCATGATCTCAGTGTCCTGGGACTAAGCCCTGTATGATCACTAGTGGGGAGTCTGCTTCTCCCTTTCTTTCTATCCCTATCCCCCCTTCCACTCATGGACACATACTCTCTCTCTCAAATAAAGAAAACTTTAGCGGGAATTAAAACCAAACTTGACTGTTTTGATTTATCTCCATTACTCTGTGAGACATCACCTGGCATCAGACTGAGGTAGGCTTGCTTTATAGGAATACGGGTGGATAGAAGTTTATAGGTTTATATTTCTTTTTAAGAGTGATCTTGCCAGTTTGGACAAGATCTCAGATAAGTTTCCAGTTGCATTTTTTCCTGTAACAGTTGCATTTTCTACATTCTTTGCTGTTGCAATAGATATAAACTTTGTGTCAATATGTAATTAATGAATTCACTTCCCTAAATTTTACTTTACGGCTCATTTTTATTTTAAAACATGAATGTTTTACCAAAAGGGTTATAGTTAGGTTGGTGGAAGAGTAATTAGGAAAGCATATTCCAATTAAAGCCAAAGAAAGTACACCTTCGTGGAGTCAAGAAGTCTGCTCAGATTTCAAGATGACATGTTGCATGTTGAGTGAAGTGGCAAACTCCTGAGAGAATAATTTGGGAAAGTTATATATTTATGCTTGATTATTATTCTTCAGCACACATTGTATTCCCATGAAGATACTTTCCCTTTAATCTAAATTAGGTTCTCAAATTCCCTGTGCTGAGGAGCAACAATTAATGCCTTATGTCTCAGCATCCCCTTCCAGCACAGAAATATGTGCCTGTGCCTCCATGCACACATACATTTAGCCATGGTTTTTAGAAAATTACTCTCCTTAGTCATATGATGTGATGCCACACAAAATACCTCCAAAATGATATGCTTTCCTTTTAGTATGATTTCAATAAAACTTTTTATTTCTTTATAGGTATTCAGAAATGTTGCTCCATCATAGTGCAGATGATGAATGCTATTTGTGTGAATGAAAGACCCACATGGGCTTATTCTAGATGCTCTGGTAGTTCTACTGCCCTATATATCCTGTTGCGAATTTAAAGCAACCTTGGGAATTTTTTTGTGATAATTTTTTTAACTTTTGAAGACAAAAGGAATAACATATTTTGAGACTTGTTCATGCAATAAGTTCTTGCTAATTTGTTCTTCAATCTCTTCCCATTTTTAGATAAGTTACACCTTGATGGCCTTCTATTTTCTCTAATTATATCACATAATTAATTTGCCCCCTTCCAGAACTTTACACATATACCTGTTTTGAAGTATATCATTTTAGTTACATTGATTGATTAGTTGTATATCTCTCTTTGGTATTTGTAACCCCCAGAAAATACATGTCCAATAACTCAGCTTTATCCTTCTTGTCACATTACCAATATATGATTAATAGAAAGCATTAAGTCATTGTTAGTTAATTACAATAAAATTTGAAAATAAAATTATAAAATATTTAGTAATATGATAAATAGGAAAAAATGCTATAATTGTTTGGGCTCAGTCTTTTAGAAAGAGTGTGTATGTATGTATGTATATGTACATAAAGGCATGTACCTTCTAATAGTTGAAAACAATGGCAGAGAGAAGTCAGAACCAGAGAAATTCAAATATAAATTCTAAATGCCATTACTGATTTTAGAAAACAATTGGTATGCAGTAATAGGCTGCTGCCCTTTTTCTTTTATAATATTCTAGAAACACAAAGTTTGTATTGTGACTTTGAAAATAATTACCTATGGGAAACACTAGAACCTTACCTAAGATTGGATAGGAAACCACCTTCTCAACAGTTTTAAACAAGTCTTTAATTGTGGTTGGGTATAAACAGTGGTGGAAAGCATTGGTAATACTTACTGATATTGGTACGGTGTTATCTCTTTTACTTAATCTTATGTCAATGAAGTAAAAAAGATAAAACAGGGAACAGAAGAAAACTACTACAAAATTTCAATTAATATTCTCAGATGAGAGGTTATTGCATCTACAAACAAAATTAGAAAATTATGAAATAAACAGTCATAAATATTTCTGGTAGTGGTATTCCTTTCCCTAGTTTTAAGGCTTTCCTGATTGAAGTACCACAATTAATAGCATTATTTCTGAGTATTCAGCCTACACTGGGAGTATAGAATGGAATTATTAAAATAACCTTGGTAAATCTGACATTGATTTCACTGCTTATACATTTAATAAAAAGGTACTTATTTTGCAAATGGAAAATATATTTTTAAACTCCCTCAGTCCTATGAAATAAAAATGTCACTAAAGCCTTGTTTTCTTAATGAAATGTCCAATTCAGATTTTTTTCAAAAACTGAAATTCCAAATTCAATATTGCCCCATGGTGTCTGTCTGAAATGTCACTGCAGTTTCAAAATTTTTGAGACTTTGTCTCAAAAATTTTTTTTAAGATTTTATTTATTTATTTGACAGAGAGAGATCACAAGTAGGCAGAGAGGCAGGCAGAGAGAGAGAGAGAAGGAAGCTGGCTTCCTGCTGAGCAGAGAGCCCGATGTGGGGCTCAATCCCAGGACCCTGGGATTATGACCTGAGCCGAAGGCAGAGGCTTTAACCCACTGAGCCACCCAGGCGCCCCCACTTTGTCTCAAATTAATCCACAGTCATGAAGCTGTAGTCTGGTGTGACATGTGTGCACAAAAATCTGGCCCTCAGCCTCACCCCTGGACCTTTCCCCCCAAGTTTTTATTTTCTTTACTTGTCCACAGACAAGTAGATACTTCTGTATTTATCCCCCACTTGTTTTACTGAGGTTCTCTTTTTGTGTCTAGGAGGACATTCATTCTGTGTTCGATGGGCTACTGATGTTGGATATAAAATGGAATGAATTTTGTTCTTGAGCATGAAGTGGGGGAGAATATAAACAGGAAACACTGATTATTAATACATATGTTCCTTTCAATTTTATTAAAGATTATTTGTTTATTTGATAGAGAGAGACACAGCGAGAGAGGGAACATAAACAGGGGGATTTGGGGAGGAAGAAGCAGGCTTCCCGCTAATCAGAGAGCTCAATGCAGGGCTTGATCTCAGGAACCTGGGACCATGACCTGAGCCAAAGCAGACACTTAATGAATGAGCTACCCAGGCACCCCTGTTCCTTCCAATTTTAATGCAGAGAAGGAAGCAGTTAAGTGTAAGAAAAAGAGGAAGTGGCAAATAGACTGAGCTTCCAAAGGTAGTAAAATGGAATGAGAGTCAAGACTGTGATGGGGAGGGATAGATTAGGAATGAATAATAGGTAGAAAGAGCACTCCCTCTAGACATTAGTAGGGGAGCAGTAAAGTGGGGCTGACTCCATCTGTAGATTTATAGGTGGAAGTTGTTCAAATGTCATCTCATTGCTCAACTCTTTTCTATGAACATTATACAAACACATCAGCTAAAAATAAATTGGATGTATAGGGTGTGAAAAATTTGGATAAGAATGGAAATTTTTGAAATATCTACTATGTAAAGGGGAGAAAAATTAAACATAATAGGATTGCCAGCATTCAATTTATGTTGAAGACCATGAATATAGAAGCACCCATCTGTGAGTGTGGGTAGAATTCTCTGGATAATGCTTAGGTTCAGAGAAGATGGAAAGATTTATCTAGGGTTGGAATTTTCCCTGATTGTACTGAAAAGGCGATATAATCAATACAAGAGTTGATAACACTGGACAGAAAAACCCAAGTTAGAAGGACAGCAATGGTTTAGTTCTAACCAGAAAAGAGTAGCTAATGTTTTGTTGTTGTCGTTGTTGTTTAAGATTTTATTTAATTATTTGACAGAGAGATCACAAGTACGCAAAGAGTAGGTAGGGAGAGAGGGCGAAGCAGGCTCCCTGCTGAGCAGAGAGCCGGACATGGGGCTCGATCCCTGGAGCGTGAGATCATGACCTGAGCGGTAGGCAGAGGCTTAATCCACTGAGTCACCCAGGCACCCTGAATAATTAATGGTTTAAAGAGCTTTGCGAGGTCAAAGAGCGTGATGTTATGAGTAACTATGTGATAAAGCTAGATGACAGGAACTGTCATGAAATAAAGGTAACTGAATATATCATCTCAAAGGTGGAGCTGTGCCAGATGATTTAAAATGCCCCAGGTATGTCCGCAGCAATGATTGGTTGAAGTTGTTTTAAGTCTACTCAACCACAAGCCTCAGTTCACATGTGTATACTTCTCACCAATCTAGTCAGTATTTCTAACCCAGTTTGCTTAAATACCTACTCTCTTTCTAATAAAACTAGATGTGCAGCATTATAACCCATATCACTGTTAAGGGATTTCAGAGACATTTGTCCTGAGTGACTTATCAGTCAATTATTTTTTAAAGCATTTTTTTAAAGATTTTATTTATTTATTTGACAGACAGAGATCACAAGCAGGCAGAGAGGCAGGCAGAGAGAGAGAGGAGGAAGTGGGCTCTCTGCTCAGCAGGGAGCAGGGAGGATGTGGGGCTAATCCCAGGACCCTGGGATCATGACCTAAGTTGAAGGCAGAGGCTTTAGCCCACTGAGCCACCTAGGTGCCCCCAGCCAATTATTTTTGACTATCATTGGATTACCTATCACAAAACACATTTTCACACTCAGATATTGCAAGCCTCAAAGTGAAAACTGAACTCACAGGGATAGTCACACACCAAGCATTACTAACCAGTTTACAGGTAGGGGTTATATACCACCAAAGGAACTATGCTTCCTTTAGACTAAAAATCCTACCTCTATGTGTTGTAAAATAGACAATCATCAGCTAGTGGCATATTGTCAGGGTAAATGATAGATTTAAAGAATATTTCCTCTGCTGTGATAAACTATTCCATTACAACATAATAGCATGCAAGATCTAAAAAAAGAAAGACATAAGATCTAGGGGAAAAGGAGTAAAGGCATTCTATATAAGGAAAACAACCTCTATACTGCCTTCTAATTTCACAAATCTTTAAGTTTATATGCAGATTATTGCTCACAACATATCTTCTAGGCTTTCTCTGTGCTTCTGATGTGATGGTGAAGACATCTGTCCTCTAACTTCCGGTGTGCTCTCTTCTATGCATGCCGCTGCTCTTTGCCTTGCTCTGAATCAAACTCCTAGGTTTCATCCATAGAAAAAAAAGAGCCCCTGTTCCCACCAATTCCTGTTTATAATTCTTTGAGGATGACTGTTTCCTTTTTCTAGTGTAATAATTCATCAGGGTATCAGTTCATCATCAATAATATCTATATTTTGTTAAATCCGTCTGAATAATATTATAATAAAAACCAACTGTTTACGCAAGATGGAAACAAAGTATTCCTTTAAATAAACACTAACATATTGCTTATGTGCCAAAGAGCAATATTTTTCTATAAGGACCTAGAATGGTCAAATAGAACCAACGTAGGAGAAATTCCTTAAACTAGAAGTTTTTTTTAAAAAAATGTACAATGTTTCAGAGTCCATTTGATGTGGAAAGACAAACTTCACCTGAACTACATGTTTCTATATATATTTGTTTGTATTTTAATTTTCTTTAAATAAAAGCATTATCAAATTTGGAGAAGTGGACTGTTATGAATTGAGATTCTGTTTCCAGTAGGAAAGTCTTAACTAGAGTTGAGTGAAAAGTAATTTTTTCCTATTTTTGAGTTAACCTAGTGCAATGTTGTTTTCATGTATTTTCAGCTTCAGTTGAAGTAAAAGAAATATTGAACATGGAATTAAATATGCAGACTTCATTGGCTCAAGGAAGAAAATTTCCTTTGGAATCTTTGAAGGCAAACGCACCTTAACACCAGTGTGCAAATTTCCACCTGGTAGCTTTAGATGTGTGCAGCAAGAGGAGACTCCCCATCACTCTTGTCTTCTCATATTTCTCCTGAAAGGAACACCTATTCTTTTTTTTTAATTATTTTTTTAAGATTTTATTTATTTATTTGACAGATAGAGATCACAAGTAGGCAGAGAGACAGGCAGAGAGAGAGAGAGAGAGAGAGAGAGAGGAGGAAGCAGGCCCCCTGCTGAGCAGAGATCCTGATTCAGGGCTTGATCCTAGGACCCTAAGATCATGACCTGAGCCGAAGGCAGAGGCTTTAACCCACTGAGCCACCCAGGCGCCCCTAAACACCTATTCTTAATGGGGAATGAAATTATCCACATTGAGAGGCACAGGAGTTGCAGATGAATTGTAGGCTGTGATGTAGATACAAAAAATACTATCCAAATTTTATAGATGAGGAAACTGAGAGTCAGAAAATGTAAGCTTAAGTAACTGCTATTATATGATGAAGGTACACATTCATGTATACCCATCTTTCTTGAAACTGTAGTTTTGGTTTTGATTTTTTAAAAATAATTTCCCTTGGTTCTCAGCTGAGAATTAGTTCACCCCCAGGGCACAGTGGCAATGTCTGAAGACTTTCTTTGGTTGTCACAACAGGAGGATGCTCCTGGCATCTTGTGAGCAGAGGTCAAAACGCTGCTGAACATCCTGAAAGGTATGGGGCAGCACTCCACCCCTACTCACACCAAAGAATTATCTGGCCTCAAAAGTCAGCAGTGCCAAGTTGAAAAACCCTGCCTTAGATATTACTGATGTGTTTTAGTATATGGAAAAACCTGCATTTACAGAGGCACTGTGGGAGCAAAACAAATCTTTCATCCTTGGGTTTGCACACAAGCTTGCTGAGAAAAGCAAACTTGCTGGTTGAATTTCCTAGAACAAATAAGATGTCTCCATAGTATTTCCCAGAATATGCAGCTGCGCTTCAAGAGCGCCAGTGTAACTCTTACCAGGTCACTAATCAAGTGGGAGAAACTAAAGCTATGGGTTGTAGCTAGGTCATTCTTTCCAACATCTAATTAAGCTTAATGCACTGTATTCACACTCTATGAGAGCAAAAGGTTTGTTTTTGATCACAGGCTTTTTCTGGCTTCAGTAATATTAAAAGCTCCTCAGTAGAGACAAGCTTAAGCAAAGAAAGGAATACAGATTTAAACAATTATAAAAGGAAAAGTAGTTTGCATATTTGCACAATACCCTTCTTCTAGGGCTATAAATCAAGATGCCCAAATAGTGGAAATTGAAAAGTCTGAGCTATATTTGTTTCTCATCAATCAAGTAGTCTTAAACACAAAACTTGTCATTGTAGACAAAAATCAGTCATCGCTTAGTGAGTGTTTAAAAAAAAAGTCTTCATCATCAAGAATCTTCTTTCTTCTTTAACACACCCATGGCTGACAAGTACCGTGTTTATGTGGATGCTCTCTGTGCTACATGCATAAGGGAAAGCATTACTGAATTTATCCCTAGTATGCTTAATTATCATAGAATGATTGTGGTTTATCTTTTCTTCTGAGACAAACTTGTTTTAGAAATAACTTGGAATACCAGCTAGAAAGGACTTGAATTTTCCTTTAAATATTTAGTATTTTTTAAAGTAAAAATAAAATAGATAAATTTACATCAGAAAATTTAACAAAGGAGAAGGAAAAGTTGAAAGTATATACAAATACACACAGAGAGTACCCATTTACCCAACCAGAAAGAAAAGATTCTTAACTTGTTAATGTATCATATAAAGCTGGGCTCAAAATACAGTTAATAGACTTTCATTTAACATTGTTATAAACATTCCCTATGTACATGAATATTCTCTGAAGTATTTTTAAATGTCTACCTAGTATAAAATTATTTAACTAAAGAAATTAGGCACACTTATTGCAAAAACTTGAAAATAAAAGTGAGGAAACACAAGAAAACTTATCTAATTATATTATTTCCAATAACTAATGATGCTATTTTAAAGTACATTGCATAACATCTTATGCATGCATCTTTATTGAAATATTTTATCAAAAAACAAGTTATATATGCATCCATAATGGTTTCTAACTTACTTTTATTCTACTCAAAATATCATTAACAAATTTAAACATGTTTAAATATTCCCTAAAATACTATTTTAATGACTATGTAGTATTTTATTGTATATTTAAAATACTATTATCTTAATAAATTCCTTCATTTGAATTTGAAATTTCAGAATTTAGAAATTCTAAACAATGCCTCATAGAACATCCATATAGCAAAATCCTTGCCCACATATACATTACTATGTTTTAAAAAACTGTCTGGAAATGATATTACTCTCATAAAGAGAATGCATCTTTAAATAAATTTTGGATATATATTGACAGAGTCCTTTTCAAAAAAAGCTTGTGCTAATTTGTATTCTCAAAGGCATTTTAAATGACTGGTGAACGCTTCTTCCTGAGCTCTCTCTGGAGTAATAGTGTTGTGGCTCATTAATTAAACATCCATGCATCTGAGAATTCTAGCTGTACACTATATGGGGCTAAAAAATTTACTTTAAACATACAGTCCCTTCTTTCAAAGTGTTTACTAGTTAGGAATATCAAACAATTAGTAGATGGTTGCAAAGCAGCAAATAAAATTCAAGAAAGTTATCTTCTAATCCTTTAAAGAAATGTACAACGATGATGTAATTGAGAAAACTACTTCAAAGCTAAAAATTAAATATATTTTGAAGACATTTATAAATTCAGATTGACATAAACACTTGTAAAGGATATTCCAAATAGCATGAATGACAAAAGCAAATACTTAGAGATAGCAGTACATGTGCTAAGCTAGATGTCTTACAAGGTAATTCATCATGGAAGATTATCATTGGAAACAGTTACAGATGAAACTGGAATAATGGGTTTGTGAATTGTGGTGTAAAAATTGTGGGATAAAGGCTAAAGATTTATCTTTGATAAACCTTGCAAGTCTACCCAGGAGTCTACCAGCAAGCCTTCCCATGAAAGAAGGAAACTGGGGGAAATTGTGGCTAAAATAAACAGTAAAGTAAAGCTTGTTCAAGGAAAGAAATTACTAAAGGGAAGGTTTATGTCTCTATAAGAGAAGAGGGACAACAGGTCCATATTCCTTTTCTCAGTGAAGGTGAGAGAACTCTATGTACACATGTACACATATTTGAAAGTATTTTTTAATATCAGCAGACAGAAGTGATTCTGCTTCAAATTTGTCTCTCTCTCTCTCTCTCTCTTTCTTTCTTCTTTCTTTTTGTTATTTAGTTTAGGGGGAAGGGACAGAGGGAGAGGGAGAGAGAGAATCTTCAGCAGACTCCCCACTGAGCATGGAGCCTGACATGATCATGCTTGATTTTAAGATACTGAGATCATGACCTGAGCCAAAATCAAGAGTCAGATGCTTAACTGACTGAGCCACCCAGCCTCAAATTTCTAATTCATGCAGTAAATGTCCACTGTCAGCAGATAAGTAGTACATATGTGGAAAGAGCACATGAGTATTAAATTTCAGGACAGAAGTATTAAATATTTATGTCACATTGTAAAATTTTAGCAAAATAACTGTATGGTGAAAATAGGTTCTGCTTCATTTCTATCTTGGTTTGTTTTGATCTATGAAGTCTTTTTTGTGTATTTTTTCCAGATCACAAAGCATTAATTGCACAACTTTAAAAGTTTGAAAAATATAGAAAAGTATAAGGAAGAAAATATAAATTACCCATAATACAAGTACTCAAATTAAACATTAAATTATGAATATTTCATATAATGCATGTGTACTCAGTATGGAGATTAATTTGAATGGTTGGACGTAATTTTGTTGTGTTAATCTAGATCCTTTGAGAAGAATGGTCTAATGGAATTAGACCCATAGGGACTTATTGGAGAAAACAATGTTGAGGAAAAACGGAGCAAGTAAGAGGAGGTTAGGAGTGCCATTGGACAGTAATGTAGCTTGAATGCAGAGCAAGAGAAAGGGAGAGAAAGAAGGAAGAGAGGGAGAAGGGAAGGAAGGAGAAATGCCATAGACTACAATGTCATTCTAAATTTTGACAAGTCTGACAGGGATTCCTGGAGCCAATCATCTAAAACCTAAGTGGCACATCTCTCAATAATTAATCTGCCTTACTATTCCTTATGCTCAGTCATTGGTGGAGTATCCTGTAGGAAGTGCCACATTAGCACAAGCTCACTGAAGGATTTCAAGGTGCTGCAGCGAGGCGGCAGGAGGTGACAGGTGCATTTTCATGGTTTCCATATTGCTTTACAAAATGTTTATTAGTGGCAGTGTCCTTAAAAAAAAAATGAAATCTAAATTGAGGTCTCTTATGCAGATGTCTATAATTCTAGTCTTCTGCCTCACTCCTAAAAAGGAATCATTAACAAAAATTTGGCGGTGGAAGTTCTCACAATCTTTTAATGTAATCTTAGTATGTTGTTACAAAAGTAGAGTTTTGCAAGTTTATGATATTATATATATGATAGTTTATTGTGCATATATTATTACATAATGATTCTTTCAGTGGATTTTTTTTTCAGGATATATGTGTATGGATGCATGCAATTTTTTTTTAAAGATTTTATTTATTTATTTGGCAGACAGAGATCACAAGTAGGCAGAGAGGCAGGCAGAGAGAGAGGAGGAAGCAGGCTCCCTGCGGAACAGAGAGCCCGAAGCAGGACTCGATCCCAGGACCCTGAGATCATAACCTGAGCTGAAGGCAGAGGCTTTAACCCACTGAGCCACCCAGGCGCCCTGGATGCATGCAATTCTAGTTCAATATTTTCACTGCTGTATGGCTGTCCATCATATAAAAATATAACTATTTGGGACTCTTGGGTAGCACAGTTGGTTATGTGTCTGCCTTCAACTCAGGTCATGATCTCAGCATCCTGGGAATGATCCCTGCATTGGGCTCCCTACTCGGTGAGGAGCCTGCTTTTCCCTCCTCCTCTGCCCTGCCACTCTGTTTGCTTGTGCTTTCTTTCTCACAAATAAAATCTTTAAAACAATATATCACTATTTGACTTTCTTATAGATGAACAATTTATAGATAGACATTTATATTGTTTTTAGTATTTCAGTCTAACAAAAGGTATGGTAATAAACATTCTTCTGTATATAACATTATATACACTTAGAAGCAATTTTTGGTGAACACATCTAGAAGTAAAATTTCAGAGTTTTAGGTTATTTGTTTTGCTTATTTGTTTTTGCCAACGGTTTGGATAGGAGTTAATAGTTAACATTTTTATGAACATTTTCATTATTACTACTTATATTGAACATTTTTCTTAATCTGTATTGTCAGTATTTTTCCTTTATGAATTGTCTATTAATATTCTTTCCAGTTTGCTCTTTCTTTTTCTTTTAACTATTAGGAGACTGAATTTTTTTTCTTAACTGGAAATACTTAATTTCTGATAATACCCAGAGTTTTCAATGATACAAGCTGTGGATCTCTATACTCCTAAAGGTTACAGATGTTCTGATATACAATTTGGTGGTATTTAGTAAAGTTGGTGATGTATATAGTACATGCATAGAATACTACCAAATAATTCCACCGGTATATATTTATTTCCACTGTCACTACTATAATTATGTAAATAGTAATGTTGTAGTAATATGTCCAAAGTAACATTTTTTAAGGTCAACACATGAACTGAGCAGTCTATTGGTCAAAAACTCAGATGGTTCTCTATTTTATCTTTTTAATGTTTTTTTTTAATTTTTTTAAAGGATTTATTCATTTATTTGAGAGAGAGACAGTGAGAGAGAGCATGAGAGGCTAGAAGGCCAGAGGGAGAAGCAGACTCCCCTCGGAGCTGGGAGCCTGATGTGGGACTCGATCCCAGGGCTCTGGGATCATGACCCGAGCTGAAGGCAGCTGCCCGACCAACTGAGCCACCCAGACACCCTTATCTTTTTAATCTTGCAAGAGCTACTGGAAGGTAGATTGAAAAAAAAAAAAACTATTTGTTAGAGCTCTATTAGGTTCACAGAAAATTTAAGTGGAAAGTGCAGAGAGTTCCCACATACCTCTTCCTCAAATACACACACACACTATCCCACTATTAATATCCTCCTACAGAGTACATATTTTTACAACTTATGAACCTGCATGGATACATCATTATCACTCAAAGACCATTGTTTATATTAGGTCTCAGTCTTGGTTGTACATTCATTCTACACATTTTGAAAAATGTATGAAACATTTATCAATCCTTATAATATCATTAATAATAGTTTTACTGCCCTAAAAATCCCTTGTGCTCTGCCAGTTAAACCTCCCTCCAACCAACCCTTTACTCACTCCATAGGTTTGCCTTTTCCAAAATGTCATATAGTTAGAATCATGCAACATATGTAGTATCTTGAGTTTTCCCTCCTTTACTTGTATTAGCTATTTAATATTCCTTCATGTCTTTCTGTGACTTGATTACTAATTTCTTTTTAGTGCTAAATATATTCTATGTTCTAGGTGTACCAGGGTTTATTTATTCATTCATCTACTAAAGGACATCTTGGTTGCTTCCAAGTTTTAAAAGCTGCTAGAAAGCTATAAATGCCCTTGCGCAGGTCTTCATGCAGACAAAGTTTTCACTGCTCTTGGGTAAATAACAAAGAGTGCAACTGCTGGATCACATGATCAGAGTATGTTTAGTTTTATAGGAAACAGTCAAATTGTCTTCTAAAGTGACTGCACCGTTTTGCATTCCCACCAGCAATGAATGGGCAATTGTGTTATTCCACATCTCTGTAAACAGTGTTGTCAGTGTTTTATATTTTGGCCATTCTAATAGGTATGTAGTGGTGTCTCATTGGTGTAAGGCTACTTACTTATTCTTGTGTGAGTCCGGCAGATTGATCCATTTCACTTATGTTATGAAATTTGGGGACGTAGACTTGTTTATAGTAATCATTTTTTAAAGTTTTTATTTAAATTCCAGTTAGTTAACAAACAGTGTAATATTAGTTTCAGGTGTACAATATAGTGATTCAACAATTTCATACAACACCTGGTACTTATCATAACATAGTAATCATTTCTTATCCTTAATGTCAATGGGGAAAGTAACATTTGTTTAAAAGTTAAGATATCAGTAATATCATAAATGTCTATCAATATATTGATGCATAAATTGACTTTCCCATAATCCTTTAACAGATTTTCACACTATAAAACTAGGTGAACATGCAGGATAAATCTCTCTTGCACACGCTGTTGAGCAAAACCAAGCAAATTACAAAAGAATATATGAGACATTATTTAAAATTATAAATATTAAATATACTTAAATCTGTGTGCCATGTTTAGGAAATAGAACTGTGTTATATAAATATAACAGGAAATAGTGTTATATAAAATAGACAGCAGTGATTGCTAAAGAAGGATCCAGGGCATATATATATTTTATTTGGTGAGGGATAAATGCAGAGCTTCAATATTTTAATATATTAATTCCTAAGCTGCAGGTTAAATAAAAATGGTTTTATCTTATTTTTATAACATTTTAATATCTGACATATAATATTTCTTTTGAAGACAAACTTCAAAAAAGTTTTAATAAATATCATTAGGTAGTAAGTTGTATTTTATTTACCTAATATTTTTACATTTTTATTCTGACTCCAGATATAATTGTTTTTGCTGCATGTTATCTCTAAATTTAATTTTTTTCCACAAAATCTTTTGTTCTATCATCTTTATTAAATAATTTTTACTTGTCCCTTATTTGATATGGTTTTTATAAATTAAACGTTTATAGATTCTAGTCTTGGCTATGAATTATGCTACAACATTTGTGAGATTATCACTATAATTATTTTAATTGTATTATATTTTAAAATCTAGTGGGTAAATATCTCTCATTCATATTTGAGAATGATAAATAGGGCTAAATTTATACAGATGGAAATAAAGTGGTCATTGAGGTTAGAAAATAAGCAAAGAAATCCAAGGAATAGGAGATATAGAGAACATATATACTGGTATAAATGTTGAAATTGTTGGAAATTGGATTAAATATTTAAGGTTGGACATTGATATGTTCAAATTTTCACTGATTTTTATTTTTTATTTGTTTTTATTTATTTTTAAGATTTTATTTATTTATTTGACAGGCAAAGATCACAATTAAGCAGAAAGGCAGGCAGAGAGATGGAGAAGCAGACTCCCTGCCGAGCAGAGAGCCCGATGTGGGACTTGATCCCAGGACCCTGGGATCATGACCCAAGCTGAAGGCAGAGGCTTTAACCCACTGAGACACCCAAGCACCCCTTCACTGATTTTTAAATCTCTCTATTGATTTTAAATATTTCACAGTATAGATATAGCATTCAAAACCACTGATTCCAAGGTCAAAATTATGAGTATATTACAAAATGGTCTCTTTTAGAAGAAAGTACAGCATTAACAATATAGGCTTTGGGGTTTTGTTGATGTTCTATACCAGTTATGGAAAGAAAATGAAGAAATTTTTTATAATAAGTCAACGTGGGGGAAAGAAAAAAGATTAGTAGACCAGGGAATATACTCTGGAATCTGTCAAATATTGAATTATTCTCCTACAATTATGTCCCTGCAATGCATGTGGGTCATTAGACATTCTCTGGTAGAAAAGACAATGGAGGTCAACTTCTCCTTGTCTTTTATAGAACAGATAGTTACACCATTATGAATTAAGATGAAAGATGATAGTCATAACTAAATGAACAACTCATAACCATCATAGTCCTGGTCAGGGTGATGATAATCATGATGATGATTAATATAAGATTATTAATCTTTAGCTATATCTGGACCTGTGTTAAGCATTGTTTCTAGCTATTTATTATAGTTGGTTGTGCTGTAATACTAATGGAGCTACACTTGTGGATATTAAGTCATCTTTGTAAAGCATAAATTTCTTGATTTTAGAGTCAGGGACCACAGTCTTGTCCTGCACCTGTTTTGTAATTGAACACTAGATACACCTACATAGAATGTGTGCATAATTCAGTACAATCAACTAGTACTACAACAAAGTATAGGAAAGCAGAGGATTTTTTGTGTTTGAAAAGTTAATAAGAGACAAGAAATGACAGTCTAGTCATTTTAGGGTTCTTATAGCATCATACTACATTTGGCACTTCCAGTTTTTTTTAGTGGAGTTCTATAGTTAATAGAATACTTAAAAATGATTAGAATAAATTTCAGATATGGGGCCATATGATCCTGTACTTAAGCTCAAAATATCTGTCAATACTTGAATGAAATAATAATATTCATGCTCATAATATATATGGATAAAACTTACAGGGCAAAGTCATATGATCCATTATAAATTCATTATTAACAAACTTGCCATTGTTCTGAAAGTTAAAAAAAAGACAGAGCAATTTGTATGAAATTCAAGGTAAAAGATTCCATTTAGTCTAAAAATTCCACGTGATTATGGACAGAAGCTAAGTAGGTAACATAGAAAAAGACGAAATTAAAAAAAATAGCCTAAATACATGTATAGTAAGAAGTGCTTAAATTGACACAGGCCCATACAAAGTTGGGACATTACTTTGTAGACATCTACTTTGTATCTTCCTGGTAAGCCATATGATAAAAATTATGAATATATATACCATGAGAACACTGGCAAGAGTGATAAATTTTTAAGTGGCTTTAATTTGGGAAAATATTTTATAAATTCTAAAACCATTGAGAAGATATTACAAATAAATGATTTCATTTCAGTGTAAGAATTTCCTGTAAATAAATGTATCTAAAGTTTTGTTTATTCAAATGCTATTCAGCTTCCCTTTGATATAGTAGGCATCTCATCCCTGAATGAACAGTTATTCATTCAACAAATATTGGTTGCCAGGCACTATCTTGTCTTTAAATAATGTCAGTGGACATAGAGCTTATATGTTAGTGGGACAGCTAGCCAAAGATAGTGGCAGTGGAGAGTCCTCTACAGTGTGAAGACAGAAGTCTATGATTGACAGTGAAAGCTTGAGAAATATTTGTTTTTCTGCCCCACCTTTTGTTTAGTTTTTTTAAAGGAAAGTCCTTGAACATATTGGATAAAAGTGAAACAACAGCCCAATCCCTGATCATCTCTATGTTTTATTCTGTGTATATGTTTGTACTACTCCTTTGAAGAAGGGAGATAAATGGGAAGGTTTAACTTCTCAGGATACACTTAACTCCAAGGTTCTAGGAATTGGATTACACAAACAGCATAGGAAAGAATATTTAAAAAAAATAATACTTTTAAGGGTTGCCTGTTGGTTTAGTTGGTTAAGCATCTGCCTTCAGCTCAGGTCATGATCCCAGGGTCCTGGGATGGAGTCTCGGCATCCAGTTCCTTGCTCAGCGGGGAGCCTCCTTCTCCCTTTGCTTGCCACCCTGCTTATGCTCTCTCCTTCTGTCAAATAGAAAAAAAATAAAATAAAATTAAACCAAATGTTGTTAATATCTTCCCTGGAAGAAGAAAGTTTTGTTTTTTTTTTCTACCTAGAATCAAATTATGTCTATTCATATCCAGTGTAAATAAAAGATATTGAATTTACATGCTAGGGAGTGTGTTTTATTGTTCTGTGTTGAATGATGCTGTCTATGAAGAAACAACTGACAGCTCCAAGACATAGGTACAATTTTTTTAAATAAGATTGTTGTAATAAAAAGATTTTGGAAAGCTAAAATACAATCTAAAACATTTTCTATAAGTAAGCCAGAATTTGACAGTTCAGAGTGGTTTTTTATCTTCCTTATTTTGGCATGCCTACACAGCATAAGAGGAAATGTAGTGAAAATCTTTGCCAAATGACGTACTACCATCCATCCACAGAGCAGCATTTAGATTATCATCCCCACAGCAATCCCAAAAGGAGTCATCTGGAATGAAGGAGAAAGCACAAGTGAGCCTTTTGCTTTCTACAACTCTTCACACTTCCCATAACCTCTGAGCATCCTTCTAATGGATGGTTTTGGAGTAGATGGTGATGTTGGCCTACAATTTATGGCCTTCCTATGATTACTGCACTTTTTAAAACAGGGGAAACTTGAATGCCTTGCCCCTCAAAGTGTGGTCCTAAGATTAGAGCATCAGCATCACCAGGAAGTTTGTTAAAAATGAGATCCCACCCCAGTCAAATGTATCAGAATCTGCATATCTAATGAGGACCTCATTAGAGTTTTAGAAGTAGTGCTCTAATCTGTGCCTTTTGTCTTTTGTAAAGGGAAAATGAGGGTGATATAATTTAAATAGAGTCTGAGAAAGTTGCATGTATGTGAGTTTAGAAGCTTGCATTTATTGAGTGTTTATGATGCCTAATGTTCTAAATGCTTTTTTTTAAGTATCTTTAATCCTCTCCATATGCTTAGAGTTGGAAATCATTACGTTCATTTCACTGGAGAAGGAACTAATACTTAAAAAGTTTAGTTCTATTGTTCAAGACCACCCAGTTGATGAGAGCCATAATCAGTCCTCAGACTTCCTTGCTAGTTCCAACTCTCAAAAGGTAGAGCCTTAAACTAATAATTTGCCTCTGTTCCTCATTTTCCCATAGACCTTTTGATGTGTCAGATTATGGACAGATGAAATCAAGGTCATATTATAATGTAGTAGGTTGGTAAATATTTTTCTTCTCAGTAGGTTTATCTTCATATTAATAGAATATTGATAGGAATTAAATTCTGGTAAAATAAGTTATTAGAAATATAACTAATAATGTCAAGCTCTAACTAATCTTAATTTAATTATGATATGGGTCATTGTCAAAAACTACTTTATTAAAAATTGTTTTGGGCCTGAATTTTTTTCACACAATTAAATACAAGCTGCAATTCAACATTTAATTTTATAGGCAATTAATTAGTCCATGGTATATTTAATGGACTTTGAGTGGCATAATCATTAAGATTTAAACCAGGACTATATGGGTAATTACTTTTCCCCCTTGCTAAACATTTAAACTCTCGGTAACTGTGATAAATATGGTGAGTAAACAATGCTTAAGTATAACAAAATTAGGGTCATGATTTTTTGTTGTTATTGTTTCTCCTGAATTTTTCCTTTCTGGTGAGTGTACAAAAAATGTTTCACAATTATGATTCACACAAAAAACAAAATAAAAAAATATATTTGCCTTACAAATGAAATATAAAAAGTCCATGTAATTCAAACATAAACATATTAAACACTCAAATTCATTTACCTAATTTTCAAAATCCTACATTCTTGTTGGCCTTGATGTTGTGCTTGCCTCTTACATACTAAGAATGTGGGGCAATGACACCATTTAAATGCTCCATAGCAGATAGCCTATTATATTATCTACACATGATGACTTTATTCCTTAAGTAACTTTTGTTTCAGTAAATTAAAATGTAAGAGGGTAGTAATTCTAATCAATCAAATATAGAATTCAAAACCAGTATCTTCTATGTCATCAGTGCACTCAAGTACATTATTTGTTTTCAATATTAAATCCAAAATGTGTAGTACATGCTCCAATTAAATGGTGCTTAAGACAAGGTCCCTCAGCCATTGTACAGACTTTTTCCGTAATTTCATTGCTTTTAAGCTTTTCTTCAAAATTTTTTTTTATTCCTTTTTGGATCTCTCTCTCTCTCTCTCTCTCACACACACACACACACACATACACACTTGGGATCTCATCCTCTCCCACCTTAATTTTTCTGTTATTTGCAATTTTTGAAATACAAAAAACACATTATCCATTGATTACTGAAATCTACATTTTACAGACACTATGTGACATGTTTTAATGCTCACACATTTTACTGAATATTCAAAACAACCCTATAATGCTATTTCTTTTAGTCTTTTTCTTAAGGTCAGAAATTGAGACCCAAAGCTTTTAAAAAACTAACTCAAAGTCACACATCTAAAAAAGGAGCAGACTGACAGTTTCCTCTAGAATATGTTACCACATCCATATTAAAATTTTCCACACTAATTTAACAATTATGCTACTTTTTAGTATGATTTTAATATGAGTATGGTGCATTGAGTCTCGTAAAAATTGTCATAAAGCCTGGTGATGGATATTAAGGAGGGCACATATTGCATAGAGCACTGGGTGTGGTGAATAAACAATGAATTTTGGAACACTAAAAAAAATAAAAGTAAAAAGATTGTCATAAAGCAGTATAATGGGACTCTAATTCATTTCTTAAGTGTACCAGGAATGTCTGGATGCTTAAGGAGGTGACTAAGCTGCATAGTGTTTCCTGAAAACAAGAGGGAATTCATATATAAACAACAAACAGGATTGACATAATAAGAAAAATGGTAACATATTTTTGTTTTTTTTAGAATAAAATTAATTCAGAATTATTAATGTTATTTACTTTTATGTAATTTTACCTTTAAACAGACTTATAAAGATAAATTGATAAGTTGGCAAAAACTTAAAACCTGTCACAAAATAGTATAATTCACTCTTAAAAATTTGTGCTAACATTTATTATTCTATATCACAGGAAATATGCAGTCTTTCAGAGGAACGATCATGTGATCCTGGAATGTTTTAGTTGCACAGCCTTAGGTTTAATTTCTCTAATTTCATAGCACAGTAATTAAGAGACAGAAAACTAAGTTATTTCCTAGTAAAATTAACCTAATTAGAGTTATGCCTTTAATAAGACCTAATCCCACTTTGTCTACAACGTGCTTTGGTTCTTGGTCAGGAGAAATTATTTGTATTGGTTTTATAACTTGGTAATGTTGATAATACTGTGTGCAGTGGTTTTCCTCATGTAGGATTCTGCACAGCGACAGATCTTACATGAAATACCAGCAACTTCATGGCTACATGAACGGTCTACCAAATAAGCCACTAAAAGGAACTACCTCTGTTTACCATCAATAGTGTGAATTTGGAAAAATCCAAATTCAGTGTTGGCAGTGTAGTCATACTACAATGAAGAGAATAAAAAGTCCATAGTATGCAAACAAATGCAATCCATGTACTGTAGTTCTTAGAAAAAATAGCTTCTAGATTCTAGTATTATCAAGATATTAACTCTTTTAAAATAGTAATTTGAGGGGCGCCTGGGTGGCTCAGTGGGTTAAGGCCGCTGCCTTCAGCTCGGGTCATGATCCCAGGGTCATGGGATCGAGCCCCGCATCGGACTCTCTGCTCTGTGGACAGCCTGCTTTCTCTTCTGTCTCTCTCTGCCTCTCTGCCTACTTGTGATCTCTATCAAGTGAATAAATAAAATCTTTAAAAAAATAGTAATTTGATTGCTTTTACTGAATACTGATAAGTATGTATAAAATACGATTTCTAACATCTGTCAGTGGAAAATATTTCTCAGTATCCAGCTTAAGTATAGAATGTTACCAATCTAAGACAGGACTTCTGTGAATTAATTCCTGACACTATACTTCCCACTACTCAGTAGGTACATATACCTTGAAATTTTTGTTTATTGTTTGTTGTTCTTTACTGTTTTAGCTCATATATGTTCCCCTCAATCATGTTATTTTATGATCTGTTTAACTTTGGAAAAGTGTAATTAAACAATATAAATATATTTGTAAAATATTTTAATCAATACTTGAAGAGTGATAATACATACATCAAAATAGCAAGTTATGTTGGGAAAAGAGGTCTTGCTTGGGAAAGTAACATGCATATTATTTGGAGATGATTTTCCATATCTCTTAGATTTCTGCTGGTCTTATGAACAAAGCAGTGACTCCTCTTTCTTTTGGTATTGTTTTGAAGATTTATTTTATTTTATTTATTTTTTCGTGTATAGTCTTGGAAAACGAATTTCTCTGAAGTGAAGGGTAAGTTTGCTTACAGGTTGGGAAGATAAAGATGTCACCTTCTGAAGTAAAGTGCAGCTGCATTTACTGTTCAGTTTAATACAGATAATATTTACATGTGGTAAAAAGTGTAGGCATGCTTGCCGCCCATTATAAAAATTCAAGTTTCTTAAGCTCAGGGTTTCTGCCCTATAACACAGTCACTAGTGTACAGGTATCATTTGGATATATTTGAGCTACTCTGTGGGAACTGAGGTTGATAAACTGGTTAAAATTCTGATACTGTGAGCAATAAATTCTTTTGTATCTGATCCAAGGACAGAAATGAACAAAGCAGAAACAGACCTATGAATGCATAGAATAAAGTGGTGATTGTGGGGTGGGAGAGAGAGTGGGTAAAAGGGAGTGGGAGGCATAGGCCTCCACAAAAAAGAAAAAAAAAAAGAATACTAAAATTATGGAATGCCCTATTGAAATCTGAATGTTACAGGTTCCAAATGTTACAATCAAACAGTATGTAGGGAAAGACTAGTGAGAAACCCACACACATACACTCATATGCATACACAGGTAAACACACATGTAGATATAATACAGGAATGGTAGATAGATAAATGATGATAGCTAGATAGATGATAGATAGATAGATAGATAGATAGATAGATAGATAGATGTAAATAACTGTTGTAGAAGGAGAAATAGAAAAAGGATAGATAGAAAAGAACATGAGTTTTCAATAGCAAGGTTCAGGACCAAATGACAGCATAAAAGAAAAAAAGAAAGCTGCTAAATCATGAGGTTCATGGCTGAGATAAACTAAGACACATTCAGATATACAACAAATCTTAAATTTCTAAGATAAAACTTTTGTATAAGTACTTTGGAAAATTCTTAAAAAGCACATTTTTAACCAGTAGAAAATCTTATTAAAGAACGCGCCTGCCCAGTGGGTAGCCAAGGCCGGAAATTATATTAAGGCCATATATTCTGTAACAACAAATTCCTTGGAAGAAACATTTGTATGAAAATTGTAGGTATAATGGGTCATATATCACAGAAAGGTTTCAGAATGAAGTAGTCCTCAGTACATATTCTAGATGCTCCATTCATCAGTCTATACAGTTGAAGTTACTAAACTCGGAACTTCAGTTTCCTCATCTGTGAAATCAGGGTATGAATACCTGCTTATTGGTTTGCTGGGGGGATTAAATATATAGCTTCTATTATCAGTTGTCACTCACACACACACACACACACACACACACACACACACATACACACACCCTTCATGTTTCTCTTCGCCTTTGTTGTCAATTGCTTATAAACTGATCAGAAAAAAAATACTTCAATTTTTTCTAAACGGTTTATAAGAAAGTTTATTATTTTGTGAATTCGTTCAATGAAACAAACCCGAAAAGCACAAAACGCACATTAATACTCAAATTCCTGAAATGAATTCTTTCTTTATACTCATTTTTCTTGTGCTCTGGTGCGCTACATTCATTATCCTGGAAAATTGCTGACTTTTAGTGTGAATTTCACAGGAATTGACTCATTCTTAACATTCTTGTCCCCCCCCCCCCCCCCCCCCCACTGAATTTAAAAGCAAACACAAAAATTCAGGCAGTGGCAGTAACCTTTCATATATATTGCTTTTCTGATAAAGAGTCCAAAACAATGCTATGTAAGTTTGCTTAAAAAAAATACAAAGATTCTACTTTTTCCTCTGTTCTCAACAGACTCTCCCCTTGATCTTATTTAACACAGTTTCTAGTTGACAGTCACCATCAATGAATTCCCATAGTCAGGCCTCCGATATCATATACTTGCCAGTTTCAAAGTGAATCTGCTCAGTTAATTTCTACACATATCCATCCATACATTAAATATAAACATATGTTTTTTAATAACCACATTTTCTAGGCAATGTATTAGGCAAAAGGATGAACAGTGGAGAATAGAGATAGTCAAGAATTGTTACTTATACTGTTAGTGACAGAGAACAGGAAAAAAAAAGGGAAGACTTTAACAGAGTATATTCTACACAAACCTTTGTGTTCATGTGTATGTATGTACGTGTGCACACATACTGAAAACTACAGATTCAATATTTGGTCTCCTTTCCTTCCTAACTAACAGAATTTATATTTAGTTTGAGGATAATGTACTCAGCTTTAAACTAACTAATACTACATTCCTCACCATTATTCTTATTCACAGTTAAAAATAAGTATCTGATACAATAATTCTGACCAAAGGGATGTTAGTAGATGATATTGGATAATTTTCCCAGTAAATATTCTTATAAAGGACCATAACTAGTTGACTGACATTTTTTTATCTATTGTCTTAGTCTTTTTCCCTGCTGGAAATGAGGATATGTAATAGAGGTAAGGAAGTTTCTTGGGACTATGGGATGAGAAACATGAGGATGGAGTCCATGCACTAAAGATGACACAGCAGAAATTTGTAAAACTGAATCACTGATAACCTCATGAAGGGATTAGTTCAGTCCTACATTGACTGTATCTTTTTTTCATAATTCTCTTCCTCTGAAAAATGATCACTCTTGTTTTATGGATATGCTGTTTTATTGCCACTACTAAAATGGGTATTTTTCAGTCGTAATTTTTAGCTGGTTACTTTTCTATATATGAATGATAGTGATTTTATAGTTTTTATTTTACATTTGGCAAGCTTCTAAAGTACTTAATTTTTTTGAATTTCTCGTTTTTTATTATTTGGTCCTTTTAATTCTGCAGTAATATTTATACATTAGTCTGTGATGTAATTATATATTTGTAATTGTGACTCATCTTTTATCTTTCTGTTTATTCAGATTTCCTTGAAATTGTACAATGTTCTTATCAGAATTATTTCTAAATGCTTACAATATTTTTTCCTGAGGCTGTTCTAAATATTTTGTTCATAATTTTTCTAGGATGTTATTATTAATAAATTAAAACTTTAAAATTTGGATGCTTATAAATTTACCAATTTTATTCATTGTTTTTACTAACTGTCTTGGGTTTTATAGGTAGACAATGATGCCATTGATAAATATAATTAAATTTTATTTTTCTACAGTGTGAATAAGCATATAATTATTCATATATCTTTATATAATTGCCAGTGATGCAAAATTTCATTTCAGAGACTCAAATATATAAGAAGGACAACTTTTTTGCCTTTTTAGTTTTTGGAAACTCAACTTAATTGTATTATGAGTCACCATTCTTCCCAGATACCAAAACTTAATTCAAATCAATGTTGCATTTTATCAATATTTGTTTCCTTCATCTTTTTCTAAGAGGACTTATATAATGCCAAGGTTTTATTAAGACATAGAGTAAGGAACACTGAACTTTCTATTCTGCTATACAGTTTTCAATATTGACATCACTTAGAAACCTGTCCATTTGCATTTGTATCATTATACCATGCATATTGCTAATGACTTACCTTAGTTCACAACAGCAATTTCTTTTTTTTTCTTTTTTAAGATTTTATTTATTTGTTTGACAGACAGAGACCACAAGTAGGCAGAGAGGCAGGCAGAGAGGGGGAAGCAGGCTCCCTGCTGAGCAAGGACCCTCCCGCCCCATGCAATACCAGAGTTCAGAAAACTCTGTGGATTTAAGAGTCCTTTACACAGGGAACTATTTCTCCCATTGAATATTGATACAACTACCAGTTCACCCCAGAAAGTAATAGACATGTCCTTCCCTCTTTGGGTCCAGAAAATTAAGGGAGTTCTACCACCATTCTTACTAGGGTGTTCTATTTCTCAGGAACCTCTGATTGGTTCCTCTTCAGAATAAGAAACCTCTGTATACTCTTGAGTTAGAGAGGCTCTAACTCATGAGAATTCTTTATAATTTATTGCCTATGCATTAAAAACCTTTATGTTCCACTGAAGCCTTAGGTTTCTGAAAGATGATTTAAATCACTGATGTTTCCATCCATCAATTTTCCACCACACAATCCTCTCCCTAGAGCATCAACTAATAAAAAAAAAAAAAAAGCCCTCTCGCTCGTTACACATATATGGCTTGCCTTAATTGACAATTTTTTCATTTTGTTTAATATATATGTGTATATATGTATGCATGTATATGGGTGTGTATATATTAGGTGTGCTTTTAAAAAATGTCATAGAGCAATTATAATTACCACCATTGTCATCATCACTCATCTAATGAGCACTTACTTTGCTCTAGATTTTTAAGTCTATGCAACTATAAAATCTGAAAATTATTAATAATGAAATTTCACATATTTAATGCATGTTAATAATTAATATGCTATTACTTTCATATTTACTTCTTTATTCACACATTTTTTGCTATTGTTTTATCTTCTATTTTTTCCATTGGTTTGCTTTTTTACAATTAGATAAAACTGAGAAGTTTACCACTTGTTTTTAATTTACTCTATATTCAAAATCCTGTCTTTACTTGTATTGCAATAATTAAAGTGTTCTAATTTCTCTCCACATAGGAAGGAATTTAAGAGAATTTGACTTTGGTTACTTTAATCAATAGACCATTCAATTAGTTTTTGCCACTATAAATCCTTTGGCTTGCCATTACACAGTGTTTTTTACTATATATTCATTTTTGGCAATTAAATTAAACCTTATGCCTCCATGTAAGACAATTTTTTAGATTTTTCGTTATTCATGACAGTTTATTATTTAGTAAAGGTGTCATTTTTTTAGCCATAGTATTTCATTCTTGAGTTTGCAATTTAGTATCAGAGTCAGGTTGAATACTACTTTAAAAAAATGTGTTTTCCAAAAAAATGTAAGTTTTCCTAAATTTTCAATATTTATATTTAAATTTTGAGATATAAACTGAAATTATTCTTGACAGTACCCTACTGTCTTTGAGTATTTCCCAGTACAGGTGGGATATCTTTTGTATTTATTACCTCTTTCATAATTTTGATTACTTCATTTTTTCCTCTCCAAAATGAGCAAAATGTTTACTCTTACATTCTATGTTGGGATTTTTTTATCTTTAACATGGACATATTTTTCATGAAATTTGAGTTTTCTTATAGTCCTTTCTTATTTCCCTGACTTTTCTTTATATCTTCTTTATAATCCCTGAAGGAAATTATCTCTTTTTTTTTAAATAAAGATCTTATTTATTTAACAGACAGAGATCACAAGTAGGCAGAGAGGCAGGTAGAGAGAGAGGAGGAAGCAGGCTCCCTGCTGAGCAGAGAGTGCAATGCAGGGCTTGATCCCAGAACCCTGAGACCAAGACCCGAGCGGAAGGCAGAGGCTTAACCCACTGAGCCACCCAGGCGCCCAGGGGGAATTATCTCTTAATCATCATCTCTCTGAGAGTCAGGTAGACTTCTCATTCTAGCATTTCTCGTTATGGTGTCAGCTCTAATTTCAAAGAAGTCTTCTTGTCTTTTGCTCATTTATATCATCTATAAGGGCACCCAGATTACTTGCCAAGACTTCAATCAGTTCACCGCTTTCACAGAGTCCATCTCCCTGCTGGTGGGGTTCTCCCTTAGGGAGCCAAGAAGGACACCGGCAAGCTATTTAAAGAGGAATGGCTGATGGGCAAGACCAAGAACACACCTGAAGGGGCTGCCTGAGTCCTAGGGTCTGTTCCTAATTACCTGGTAGTGGCTATTGGTACCTGTACAACGACAGAGACCTATGCACCTGAGCCAGGTCCAGTACTCAGCCTGCTGACGCGGGGCCCAGACTTCCGTGTCTACAGGGCCGAGAACAAGGGCTCTGTAACTGACCAAGGAGGCGCTGGGTGAGGGACACTGAACAAGTTCACCTGCAGCCCGCACCTAGCCTGCGTCGGCCAGAACTGCTGCCAGAGCGCCTTCCTCTCTCACTTCCCGCTCCTGTGTGCACTCATAAAGAGCTACTTTGGAGGCTCGGCTTTGCATGTTCTGAAGCCTTGTGAGCTGCTATATGGTGACAAGTGGCAAAGATGAGCTTGTCACCACGGCCACTGGTCCTGAGTCAAAGCTGTGGCCTTGGTCCTTTCCTCCTTCAGGGCCTAGTGGGTAGACGGCCACAGGTGATGAGAAGGGCGTGGACAGGAGGAGGAAGGGCTTGGAGCTATCAACCAAAGCTCAGTGGCTCTCTGCTCCGCCCAAAACGGCTCTGCCACTTACCCTGTCAGGTTCAGCAGGCCAGGACGCACTGGCAGGTGAGAGCTCGCTGAGGATGAGCTTTCCGCTGAGGCGCAGCCGCGCGCGCACTCCTGAGGACCAATGCTCCCAGCACACTGCACATGCCCGCGGGTGCCTCCCGCCCTGGCTCCCAGCATGCTCTCTGTTCCGCTCACACAGACCCTGAATCGAGCGCGCTGCTGAGGAGGATGCTCCTTTCAATGTTTTCCTGGGCAACACCAGCCTGAGCAGTGGTGGAGGCAAGCACGGGGTGATATGCCAGGAGGCCTGGTGCTCCGCAGCCCGCTGACCCCAGCCTAGGTGTGGGCACAGCGCTGTGTATCAATGCGATGCCACTGCTGGAGGCCCTGGAGTTCACCAAGATAGCATTTTCCTGGAGGACTGCATTGTCACCGCCTGTCCTGAGGGCCTCATCTGCATTTGGACAGAGCCAAGACCTTCACAGTGAGGAAAGGGGGTGGGGGGGCAGACAGAAGGAAGGACACTGATCCAGGTCACCCAGCAAGTCGGAGGTAGAAGGCATCGCCTCCCAATCAGGTAACTCGCCAGGCAGCACAGTGGTGTGAGGCCATGAATGTCGGGGTCCCCCACCTCGTGCTCAGCTCCCTATCCCTGATCCTACCGGTTGACTTCGTGATCAATGTATTAACAAAACTGACCACGCCCATGAACTGCTAGAGTACCCACCATATCTGTGCACAAATTTAAGGAGTGAACAGAGATCCCCAGACGGGCCCAGACAGACACTGGATATATGCAGTAGCAATGTGGCCTGAGCTTATCCTCTTTCACTGCCAAGAAAAATGACCCTTTTCCCCTATGCATCAGCATTACCTAGTTCCCTGTCCCCAGCATGTCTGTCCTGGGGGAAAAGAGCCCCAAGAGCCCGGCTCTCTGTGTGTGCACTTTGCTATTCATGGGTAGAGCAAGGGGTGGTCTGTCCTTTGCTTCTACTGTCTGTGCTTCCAAAAACTATTAGATTATGGAAACCTCTGTGGGTCCTCCCCTTTCCCCACCCTCCACCTCTTATTTATACTAAGTTCTCTGTCTTTTGAAATTGTACTCTTGATATGATTTTCCTCTGGCTTTTCAGGATGATGTGTCCTTTTCTTATGCTTCGGTCCCTCCCACATGCTTGCCATTTTAGGCACTTGCCAAGAGGTTAAGTGATTGATTCAGCTTTAGAAAAGCTCAGAGAAGAGTTTGGCTATTGATAACATCTTCTTTGTAGCCAAAGAGAGATTTGATGGGAAGAGGACATGTCCATATTAATATTTTAGAGGCATCAACACAGACTAGTTCCACAGGACAGATATCCTAACACCCTTCCCCCATTCTCTATACCAATGGATTACATGAAAAAAAATAAAAAATAAAAGGAGAAAAAAAAAGATGAGAGAGAAAAAGAAAACGAACTGTGGTATTCTAGAACTCTTCTTAAAACTCCTTTCTCTCTTGTCTACAAATATTACTTATGGAAGATAAATACTTAAATTCATCCTGAACCTTGCCCATATCCATAATCCTGACATAGGACAGTTTGCCAATCTGCCATATTATCTCTGCACCTCTCACTGCTATCATTATATAAATCCATTATATAAATAAAACAGTTTTCCCCTTAGTAACTATAGTCCTCCACTCCCAACCCTGCCAACTGTTCTCCTGGCCTCTGCTTATGTCCTTTTCCAATTTGTTTACTCCCTTATTTTCAGAATATATTTACCTAAAAAATAAATCCATATATATCATTTACTTATTGAGTATCACTGCTTATTATCCATATATAAGTCCATATATATCATTTGCTTATTGAGTGGTCACTGGCCCACCTAGTGACCTAGTAAAGTAATAAAAATGTCACAGGAAATGAAAAGTGACAACGTAGTCTCATCTTTTCCGAAGTAACTGATATGTACCTATTACACATAGGTTTGTTTATCTCTTAGGTATGTATACCGTTTATACTACAGTGATACTGCCAAGAAGTAGATGGACTTGGAGTATTAAATTCTGTAACCTCCATTAATATATCCACTGCAGTCCCTCAGAATATATAATCTATGTAAATACAGAATAATTGCTTTGCTCTAGCAGCTTCAAAACAAATCTTATAATCCTCTCCTTCAAACCAGATCGCCAGCCTCAGGTAAATCATAAACTGAGATGGTTAAATCTCACAAAAATTGGAACTCTGAGCCAATACCAAAATTTACTAATAATTTCAAAATTTCAAAATTAATAGTAAATTTGAAACATAGATGAAGAATCATGGAGAAGTATAGGATTCCCCACTGACTCCCCAGATTGTTTCTTATTGTATTAGTTTGTTTTCTAGTTTGGTTTTAACATTTGTGATCCCTAAATGATGCATGTAGGTCATCATTTGCACGAAAAGAAACTGTTTTGTTTATGAAACATTTACAAGTTATACCTTGCTACTTGCATAGTTTATATTACATTTCTCAAGTTATTTCATAATAGATTCTAATATAACAAGTTTATCCTCCACAATCAGCCCTGAACAGCCTAGGCACATTGGGAAGGGATTTCAAATCTAAGGACTCTCCTATTACCAAGTACCATACGTGTGTGGTTATCGAAAGGGCTGTATTTAGTGTGCTTGCAAAGGGATGGGACCAGGTCATCTTTCTTTCTTCTTTTCTGCAGCATCCCTGCAAGTAGAGACAATGTACTCCTGTTTTCAACATTTTGGCTTTTATACAATAGTGTCCTAATACTTAGAAATCTCATAGCATCCATGGATGATTATAAGTGATTGTTTACTTGTCCATCCCACTCCCATTAAATTATAATATATGTGAAATTTCTATAGCATATTTATGTAGGTGCTTTATCAATGTATAATGGAATGGTCATTAGGATCACAAAATTTAACTAGCTGAAGTCTTAGAGGATGATTGTAGACAATGGCATTTCTGACTTTTATAGAGCTATCTGGTCTTATTCCAAGACTACTTTGGGATTTATTTAACAAAGGGTAAAAAGTAATAATAAAACTATTAGTTGCATGGATCATTTAATTGCTAATTATAATAATATATTTTAAAGGGGTACCTCTGAATTTTAGAGAAGGCAAAATGTTGTATTTATAGGAAAAAATTACTTACATTAAAATCAAATTGCATTTTCTTTGTCCTGATACTCACTGCCCTCTGTCCTAAAGTTAGGGTTCCCAGTTTATCATGTGACTTGGGCAGGGATAACTTCTTTACGCTAACAATAATGTCTATGTAGATTTTTGTCCTTTACCGTCTTTTCTGTCTTTGATCAAAATGAAAATTCCTGAATTCAGATATTTTGACTAAGACAACTATTTCAGGAAACCTCATGCTCAAATCAAAACTATGATGAGATATCACTTCATGCTTGCCAGAATGGCTAAAATCAAAGACAAGGAATAATGAGTATTGACAAAGATGTAGGAAAAAAAGGAACCCTCTTGTCCTGTTGGTGGGAGTACAAACTGGTGCAGCCACTGTGGGAAACAGTATGGAAATTCCTCAAAAATTTATAAACAAAGCTATCCTAGGACCCCACAATCAGACTAGAGGGTATTTACTTCCAAAATACAAAAACATTAATTCAAAGAGATACATGTGCCCCTATGTTATTAAAGCATTATTTACAATCAATAGATAAATGGATAAAGAAGATGGAATAGTATTCAGCCATCAACAAGAATGAAATCCTGTCATTTGTAACAACATGGATAGTGCTAGAGACTATAATGCTAAGTGAAAGAAGTCAGTCAGAGAAAGGCAAATATCATAGGATCTCACTCATAGGGTAATTTAAGAAACAAAACAAATGGGCAAAAACAGATTCTTAACTACAAAGAACAAACTGATGGTTACCAGTGGGGAGGTGGGTGGGGGAATGGCAGTATTTTATAGGGGATGGGTTTAAAGAGTACAGTTTTCATGAAGAAAAAAAAATTAAGAAAGAATGAAATTTCAGATGTTCATTTATTACAGTTTTTAATGATTAAAACAAGTAACTTATGAAAAAGGTCCATATCATGTTAAAAGCTGTGTGACTGTCATGTAAAAATTTTGCTAAGCAACATTCTCCAGTAAATTAAATATATGTAGCTAGAAAAAAAAAAGATTATATATATATATATTTTTTTGTTGTTGTTGTTGTTGTTGTTGTTGTTGTTGTTTCAAGTTTTTATTTAAATTCTCTTTAGATCACATGTAGTGTAATATTGGTTTCCTGAGTAGAATTTAACAATTCATCACTTACCTACAACAGCAATACTCATCACCTCATCACAACAAACTGTTTTTGAGTGACCTCCATAATCCCCATCACCCATTTAGTTCATCCCCTACCCACCACCCCACAAGCAACCCCGAGTTTATTTTCTATAATTAAAAGTCTCTTATGGTTTGCCTCCCTCTCTTTTTTGCCCCCCCTACCCCTATGTTCATGTTTTGTTTCTTAAATTCTACAAAAAAGTAAACTGATATGCTGTTTGTCTTACTCTGATTTATTTCACTTAGCATAATACACTTTAGCTTCATCCACATCATTACAAAGAGCAAGATTTCATTCTTGTTGATGGTTGAGGAATATTCCATTGTGTGTGTGCATGTGTGTGTGTGTGTGTATTTAGAGAGGAATATATACACATATATATGTATGCATCTATATCTATATCTGTATCTATTTATCTATATCTATATCTATTTATCTATATCTATCTATATCTACACACACACACACACACACACACACACACAC
>ML099008.1:8918-21513 GCA_003697995.1 Taxidea taxus jeffersonii
TGTAGGTCTCTTCCATGGAACAGTTCCAGGTTAGAGAAAGAAGATCTAAAAAAAAAAATCTTATTCTGAAAATCTTATTCCCAGAGTTGGTGTGTGGCAGTTCACTAAGGATTTCAGACAGCCGTTTGAGGAGGCTGTTTCCCTGCATCAAGGGGCTCCTTGAAAGGTGCATTCAACTCAGAGTTGCCTATAAGAGTTTTGTGTATTGCCATTACCATATATTTTTGCCTATGGCCGGAAAGGCCCCTATGGCCCAGACAGCACAAAATTATTGTATACCATTTCTCTGCAATGCGCTGTGACTCTAGAACAGGCTTTGTTTAGGGAAAGTCCTTCCCCTTCAGGCATGCACACATTAGTTGAAATGGCTTTCAACTTCGGGAAAGAAGATAGAAAAAGACTGTTTCTGGATGGTTTGGAGACTGTTTATTAAGGGTATGGCACTGTTCTTAGGCTTCTGAAGGGTACTTTCTGAGAGCCAGATCTGTGGCTGACAAAACTCTCCACTTTTGGTGAAATGGCTTCGAAGGACAGGAGGCAATTATGCGTTAGGTCGGACACTCAACGAGTTTGAGCCTGTAGAAACATTAACACTGTTGGAACTGACCATGCTGAAACATAAAGGACATGGCTCTTTTGTTACTCTTCTCAAAGACACATTTTCAAAACTTTTTACAGCACACTACACGAACACCTTGTGTTCTGTATATAGAGCTCTGAGGATCTAAGGGAGTTATGGAAGTTGGCAGCCCAAACTCCTACTTCTTTCTCTGTGCAAGCAATAGGAAGCTCTCTTTTAGGTTCCAGAAAGTACAACCTTGGAAATCCCTTCCAACTTTGAAGGAGTAGAAGTCTCTCCATAGCACTTGCTCAGTCTTGTGGTGTCTCAGAGCTATGGGCACACAGCACAGACCTTTGTCTCTGCACTTGTTTTTGAAACCGCTTCTAGGCTCATGAAACGAGATGGTAGTTGACAGATGCGGCCAACACATTATTTTCTCAGAGTGAAGTAGAAGGGAAGTCTACCTTGCTGATCACTCACAATTTCCCAGCTACTCATTCTTTGAATGAGATGTGGGTAGCTGAAGGACAGTTCCACAAAAGCTGTTTCCTTTCTGAGAGGGATACTAGGAAAGCGTTGTACCTTCAACAAAAGTTTATGCAACACAGTTGCCTTAGAGCTCCCGTCTCCCCAGGACCGGTCCATGGCTCCTTTGTCAAGCATGGGCACTAACTTTGAAAACTCTTGTGTCTTGCGAAAAGCAAACATGACTTGAAAGCATGTTCTCTGCCATATTCTTGCTAAGGGCTCTTTCAGCCTTGGGTCTCAAGTTTGGCTCCCTGATCTCCCTGGCGCCATGCCCTCTCATCTTGCATGAAGACGTTAGTCAAAAGATGCATGGTGCATGGCCTTTTTTCTCAGAGTTCCGAACACTGATCTCTCTTGAGACAGCCACACATTTATCTGAAATGTCCTCTTTCTCCATGACATGTGCTCTAGGTTGTAAGGTACAATCTGAACGAACAGATTTCTCTGAGTGCCTAGCATTTGCCTTATGCTTTAGCATACACCTTGGAAAGGGAATTTATTTTCAGTTTCTGTGTCAGCCGTCCTGTGCCTGACCACACTTTGTTCTCATTGTCACGCACTTCGTGGATGTGATCCCATCAATCAGTGAAGGTGGTTCAAGTTTTGTGTTCTCTCTCAGAATCTAGGGTATCACACATCACAGTATAATGCATTCCAGTCAGAACGGCAGGCAGAATGCCTTACATCTAGAGCACTTTGCTCTCGGTGCTCTTTCTCAGTGTCAAGGCTTTCTCAGAAAACTGGTACGTGCAGTAACAGGATGGATGTGTGATCCTGTAGGTCTCTTCCATGGAACACTTCCAGGTTAGAGAAAGAAGATCTTAGTCCAAAAATCTTATTCACAGAGTTGGTACGGGGCAGTTCAGTAGGGGTTCCACACATCCGTATGAGGAATCAAGTACCCTGAATCAAGTGGTTCCTTGAAAAGTACATTCGACTCAGAGTTGCCTACCAGGGTTTCGTGTATTGCCGTTTCCATATATTTTACCCATGGCCGGAAAGGCCCCTATGGGCCACAGAGCACACAGTTATTGTATGACATTTTCTCTGCAGTGTGCAGTGACTCTAGAATGGGCTTTGTTTAGGGAATGTCCTTCTCCTTCAGGCATGCATATATTAGTTGAAATGGCTTTTCACTTCAGGAAAGAAGATAGAAAAAGACGATCTCTGGACCATTTGGAGACTGTGTATTATGTGCATGGCACTGTTCTTAGGCTGCTGAAGTGTACTTTGGGTGAGACAGATCAATGGCCAACCAAACTCTCCACATTTGCTGGAAAGGCTTCAAACGACAGGACATTAGCCTGTCGTGGTTAGCACGGACATTCGACATGTTTGAGCCTGTAGAAACATGAAAACTTGGAACTGACAGTGCTGAAACATAAAGGACTCGGTCCTTCTGTTAGTCTTCTCAAAGACACATTTTCAAAGCCTTTTTCAGTACACTACACTAACACAAGACGCATGGTGCACGTCCTTTTTTTCTCAGAGTTCCAAACACTGATCTCTCTTGAGACCACCACACGGTTATCTGAAACATCCTCCTTCTCCATGACATGTGCTCTGGGTTGCAAGGTACAATCTGAACTGACAGATTTCTCTGAGTGCCTAGCATTTGCCTTACGCTTTAGTATCAACTTTGGAAAGGAAGTTTATTTTTGGTTTCTGTGACCCGCTGTCATTGTCTGACTGCACGTTTTTCTAGCTGTCACCCAATTCGGGGATATGATCCCATTGATCACATCCATTACAACTATTGGAACTAACCTTGCTAAAAAAATAGGGAAATGGCCCTTCTGTTAGTCTTCTCAAAGACACATTTTCAAAACATTTTACAGCACACTCCACTAACAACTTGTGTCCTGTATATAGAGCTCTGAGGACCTTAAGGGTGTTGTAGTCGTTGGGAGCCCAAACCCCTACTTCTTGCTCTGTGCAAGCAATAGGAAACTTTTCTTCAGGTTCCAGAAGGTGCAAACTTGGAAAACCCTTCCAACTTTGAAGGAGAGGATGACACTGAATAACATTTGCTCAGCCTTTTGGTGTCTCAGTGTCTGTGCAGGTCTGCACAGCTCCAAGTGGCAAGGTTTCCAACTGTGTGGCAGGCAGACTCTTCGGGTGATATTTCAGGGTGCTCAGTCCGGAGGGTTTGGGGGCCAGGCTTCTGGGGATGGAAGCCTGAAAACCAAACCTACGTTAGGGTTAGGGTTAGGGCCTAGGGGCATGGCAGGCCTGATCTACTGGAGCTGAGGTGGGTTCCTCTGGGGACTCAGTTGAGGGCAGTCATAAGGCAGTGCATAAGCCCCTGGTTTGTGGCCAGGGAGGCCGCCGAATTTAGGGGTGACCTCAGGGGGCCTGCATATTTCTCCTACTCAAGGGTTCTGCACAGTTCTAAATGGCATGGTTTCATACTGAGTGGCAAGCAGAGCCCTGGAGTGTCCCTGAGGGGTCCCCAGTCAGGAGGCCTTTGGGGCCAGGCTTCCATGGACCAATTCTGAAAACCCAAGCTAGGGTTCGCGTTAGGGACTAGGGGCATGGCAGGCCCGATCCACCAGAGCTGAGGTGTGCTCCTCTGGGGGCTCAGTTGAGGGCAGTCATAAGACAGTGCATAAGCCCTTGGTTTGTGGCCAGGGAGGCCGCCGAATTAGGTGGTGACCTCAGGGGGGCATGCAGATTTCTTCCAATCTAAGCGTTCTGCCCAGTTCTAAATGGCATGGTTTCCATCTGAGAGGCAAGTAGAGCCCTGCTGTGTGCATCAGGGGTCCCTAATCAAGAGGGCGTTGGGGCCAGGCTTCCATGGACCAAAGTCTGAATACCCAAGCTAGGGTTAGTGTTTGGGCCCAGGAACATGGCAGGCCCAGTGAGCTGGCTCTCAGGCGATATCCCCAGGGGGCTGAGTTGAGGGCATGGGACAGGAGGTATGTCAGCCACCAGGTTTGTGACCAGGGTGGCTCCCTAAGGTGAGGGTGTGGCCTCCGGGGAACATGCAGGTTTCTCTCACTCTAAGGGTTCAATGTAGCTTCCAAGGGCTTGGATTCTTCCTGGAGAGCAGCAGAGTCTGAGAGTGTGGCTCAGGATTTCCCAAGCAGGAGGACTTGCTTGTGAGGCCTCTGGGGAAGGAAGCCTGAAGACCCCACCTAGGGTAAGGGTTAGGGCCTAGGGCCATTGCAGGCCAGATCTGCCGGCACTGATGTGGCCTACCCGAGAGGCTAAGTGGAGGGCAGCAGACAGGTGGTGCATTAGCCCCTGGTTTTCTTGCGGAGGGCCCACTGGAATTGAGGGAGGCTTCAGGGGTTCATGCATTTCTCACGGTCTGAGGGTTCTGCACTGATGCAAATGGCATGGTGTCCTCCTGCGTGGCAGGAGGAGTCCTGGTGCGTGGATCAGGCATCCCCTGCCGGGGGGCTTGGATTCCAGGCTTCTGGTGATGAAAGCCTGAAAATCCATCCTAGGGTTAGACTCAAGGCATAAAAGTTCGGCAGGCACCACCTGGGGGCGCTGAGGTGCCCTCCACATTGAATGAATTGAGGGCAGGATCAGCTGGCCTGTCAGCTGCCCTTTTTGTGGCCAGGGGGCTCCTTCGAACCTGTGGGTGCCTCAGGGGGAGCATGAAGTTTTCTCCCACTCTGAGGGTTCAGCGCAGCTCCAAAGGGCACTGTGTCCTCCTCAGTGGCAGGCAGAGTCCTCGTGTGTGCCTCAGTGGTCCCCAAAGGGGAGGGCTCAGGGGCCACACACCTGGAAATGGAAGCCTGAAAACCCAACCCAGTGTTAGGGCCTAGGGGCATGGCAGGCCCGATCCTCTAGCCCTGAGGCAGGTTCCCCAGGGGACTGAGTTGGGGGGGGTGGTCTGGCGGTGTGTAGTCCCCCGGGATTCTGGCCTGGGGCCACTGAATGTCCGTATGGCTTCATGGGGGCATGCAGGTTTCTCCCACTCTGAGAGTTCCAAATGGCATGGTGTTCTCCTAGGTGGCTGGCAGAGTCCAGGCATGTGCCTCAGGGGTCTCCAATCAGGGGTCTTTGGGGCCACGCTCTGGGGACGGAAGCATGAAAACCCAACCTTGGGTCCGATATAGGGCCTTGGGTCATGGCAGGCCCAATCTGCTGACCCTGAGGTACGGTGCCCAGGGGAATAAGTTGAGAGCTGTGATCAGGCACCCATTAGCTACAGGGATCGTGTCCAGGTGGGGGGGCCACCAAATGTGTGGGTGGCTGGAGGGGAGCATGCAGGTTTCTCCTTCTTGGAGGGTTCTGCACAGCTAAAAATGGTCAGTGTCCTCTGGGGTGGAAGCAGAGTCCAGGCATGTGGCTCAGTGGTTCCCAATCACGAGGGCTTGGGGGTCTCACCTCTAGGGTCAGAAGTCTGAACACCCAACCTGGGATTAGGGTTAGGGCTAAGGGGCCCGGGAGGAACCATCTGCTGGTGCTCAGGCTGGCTTCCCCAGGTCTGAGTTGATGGCAGCTGTCAGTCGGTGTGTAAGTCCCTGGGTTTTTGGCCAGGGCACTGCCGAATGTGGTGGTATCCTCAGGGGAGCATGCCTGTTCCTCCTGCGCTGAGGGTTCTGCGCAGCTCCAAATGGCACGGTGTCTTCCTCGGGGGCAGGAGAAGTCCTGTCATGTGGTTGACGTGGCCTCAGTTGGGGGTACATGGGGGTCAGGGTTCTGGAGACAGAACCTTGAAAACTCCTCCCGGGTTAGAGTTAGGGCCTAAGGCCATAGCAGGTCTGATTTGCTGGTGCTGAGGCAGGCTCCACCTGGAAAGGAGTTGAGGCAGGGGCAGCTGGTGCCTTAGCCACTGTGTTTATGGCCAGCGAGGCTGCACAATGTGTTGTGGCTTCAGGGGTGTATGAAAGGTTCTCCCACTCTGAGGGTTCTGGGCAGTTCCAAACAGCATGGTGTCCTCCTCAGAGGCAGGGAGAGTCCTGGCCTAGGCTCCATAATCCCGTCAGGAGGGCTTTGGGGCCAGGCCTCATGGGACAGAAGCCTGAAAATCCAACCTAGGGTTCAAGTGAGGGTTAGGACCTAGGGCCATAGGAGGCCCCTTCAGCCAACCCTGAGGTGGGATCTCAGGACAACTGTGTGCAGGTCTGATTTGCTGGAGCTGAGGCAGTTTGTGAGATGGGGCCCCAAGACCAGCTCTCTGCTCAGTAGGGAGTCTACTTGACACTCCTCTCATCCTGCCCCTCCCCCTACTCATGTGTACTCTCCTCAAACTCTCTCACATAAATCCATAAATAAACCCTTAGGAATGAACGAATGGGTCAACCTGGATACACAGAAAGTTAAAGTTCAGGAGGAGAGGTGAGAATGGCCTCCTGTGTGAATGGCGGTGCACCATGCCCTGGCAATTGGGCCACCTCCAGAAGAGCTAACGCCTGTGAAGTTGGGAAAAGAGAACTCCCCATTGTTTGCTTATGGCACCCCTGTGAGCACGTGGTTGTCATTCTCCCCTGAGAAAGACAGGGACAGCTTCTGGACTCGGTTGTTTCCCCTACCCAGCTCACCGGTGGAGAGGGACAGCAGGGGTTCAACAGTACCATGTGGGTACTTGCCACTGCTTCTCAGCTCTTGATAATGGGACCTTGGGCAGTATGCCTCTGAAGGGCAGTTTCTGCACTCGCCAAGTCCCAGTGCATACTGCACGTACACGGCTTATCCCTTCTACACAAGGAAGGCATCTGGATCAACCGGTGGAGGGAAGCAACCTGGTTACTGAGCACTGTGTTTACACCAGATGGCCAACCAAGCGCTCAGGGACACGAATGCCATTCTTCCTTTTCGGATATCAGACACTGATTGCTCTTCTGTCGTACCACTGGATCAGAGTGGGAACTGGACACCAGTCCCAGGAAAGAAGTTCATTCGTGCTATCTTGCCCACTTCTTATAACGGGATGGCTTGTTTTTTTAAGTGTTCATACGCACTGCCTTATGACTGCCTTCAACTGAGACCCCAGAGAAGCCCACTTCAGCTCTGGTAGATTGGGCCTGCCATGACCCTAGGCCCTAACCCTAACTCTAGCTTGGTGTTTCAGACTTTGGTCCTTGGAGGCCTGGCTCCAAAGCCCTCCTGATTGGGGACAACAGAGGCACACTCCAGGGCTCTGCTTGCATCTCAGGAGGGAACAGAGCCATTTAGAACTGTGCATAATACTTAGAGTGAGAGAAATCTGCCTGCCGGCCTGAGGTCACCCCCACAATTCCGCGGTTTCACTGGCATAAAACATGGGCTTACACACGGCCTTTTGACTGTTTTCAACTGATACAACTGTGGAGCCCACACAGCTCAGCTAGATTGTCCCAGCCATGCGCCTAGGTCCTAACTCTCCTCCTAGTTTGGGGTTTCAGACTTTGGTAATGGAAGCCGGTATCCAAAGTCCTCCTGACTGTTGCCACCTGAGGCACACTCCAGGGTTCTGCTTGCCATACAGGAGGAAACAGAGTCATTTAGAACTGTTCAGAACCCTTAGAATGGGAGAAATCTGCCTGACCCCTGAGGTCACTCCCAAATTCCACGTCCTCACTGGTCAAAAAACAAGGGCATAAGCACTGCCTTATGACTGCCCTCAACTGAGACCCCAGAGAAGCCCACTTCAGCTCTGCTAGATTGGGCCTGCCATGACCCTAGGTCCTAACCCTAACACTAGCTTGGTGTTTCATACTTTGGTCCTTGGAGGCCTGGCTCCAAAGCCCTCCTGATTGAGGACAACAGAGGCACACTCTGCTTGCATCTCAGTAGAGAATAGAGCCACTTGAAACTGTGCAGAACCCTTAGAATGGGAGAAATCTATCTGCCCACCTGAGGTGACCCCCAAATTCCGCGAACTCACTGGCCCCAAAACAGGGGCATACGGACTGCCTTATGACTGCCCTCATCTGAGTACCCAGAGAAGCCCGCCTCAGCTCTGGTAGATTGGGCCTGCCATGTCCCTCGGCCCTAACCCTAACCCTAGCTTGTGGCTTGAGAATTTGGTCCAAGGAAGCCTGGCCCCAAAGCCCTCCTTATTGGGAACAGCTGAGGCACACTTCAGGGCTCTGTTTGCCACTCAGGAGGAAACCATACCATTTAGATCTCTGCAGAACCCGTAGAGTAGGAGAAATCTGCCTGCCCACACGGCTAGGGTAGATTGGCCCAGCCATGTGCCTAGGTCCTAACTCTCACCCTAGTTTGGGTTTTCAGACTTTGGTAATGGAAGCCTGTATCCAAAGTCCTCCTGATTGGGGCCAATTGAGGCACACTCCAGCGCTCTGCTTGCATCTCAGGAGGAAACAGAGTCATTTACAACTGTGCAGAACCCTTAGAGTGGGAGAAATCTGACTGACCTCTGAAGTCACCCCAAATTCCGCATTCTCAGTGGTCAAAAAGCAAGGACATACACAATGCCTTATGACTGCCCTCAACTGAGCCCCCAGAGAAGCCCACTTCAGCTCCGCTAGATTGGGCCTGCCATGTCCCTAGGACCTAACCCTAACACTAGCTTGGGGTTTCAAACCTTGGTCCTTGGAAGCCTGGCCCCAAAGCCCTCCTGATTGGGAACAGTGAGGCACACTGCAGGGCTCTGTTTGCCACTCAGGAGGAAAACGTGCCATTTAGAACTGTGCAGAACCCTTAGAGTAGGAAAAATCTGCCTGGCATTCTAAGGTCACCTCCCCAATTCCCTGGCTTCAGCAGGCACAAAACAGGGGCTTACATATGGCCTTATGACTGTACTCATCTGACATCTGTGCAGCCCACACAGCTTGGGTAGATTGGCCCAGCCATGCGCCTAGGTCCTGAGTCTCACCCTAGTTTGGGGTTTTCAGACTTTGGTAATGGAAGCCTGTAATGGAGGCTTTGGTAATGGAGGGCTTTGAGGCTAGGCTTCTATGGACCAAAGTCTCAGATCCCAAACTAGGGTTAGTGTTAGGGCCGAGGGACATGGCAGGCCTAATCTACCAGAGCTGAGGTGGGCGTCCATGAGGCTCAGTTGAGGACAGTCATAAGGCAGTGCATATGCCCTTGATTTTTGGCCAGTGAGGCCCCGTAATTTGGGGTTGACCTCAAGTGGGCAGGCAGATTTCTCCTTCTCTAAGGGTTCTGCACAGTTCTAAATGGCTCTGTTCCCACCTGAATGGCAAGCAGAGACCTGGAGTGTGCCTCAGCTGTTCCCAATCAGAAGGGCTTTGGGGCCAGGCTTCCATGGACCAAAGTCTCAAACCCCAAGCTAGGGTTAGGGTTAGGGCCTAGGGACATGGTAGGCCTAATCTACCAGAGCTGAGGTGGGCTTCTCTGGGTCTCAGTCGAAGGCGGTCATAAGGCAATGCATATGCCCTTGTTTTTTGGCCAGTGAGGCCGTGAAATTTGGGGGTGATCTCAGTCAGGCAGTCAGATTTCTCCTTCTCTACGGGTTCTGCACAGTTCTAAATGGCACGGTTTCCCTCGGAGTGGCAAACAGAGTCCTGGAGTGTGCCTCAGGTGTCCCCGGTCAGGAGGGCTTTGGGGCCAGGCTTCCAAGGACCAAAGTCTGAAACCCCAAACTAGTGTAAGGGTTAGGGCCTAGGGACATTGCATGCCCAATCTAGCAGAGCTGAATTGGGCTTCTCTGTGGGCTCATTTGAGGGCAGTCATAAGGCAGTGTGTATGCCCTGCTGGTGAGGCTGCGGAATTTGGGGGTGACCTCAGGTGTGCATGGAGATTTCTCCCACTCTAAGGGTTCTGCACAGTCCTAAAAGGCTCTGTTCCCTCCAGAGATACAAGCAGAGCCCTGGAGTGTGCCTCAGGTATCCCAAATCAGGAGGACTTTGGGGCCAGCCTTCCTTGGACCAAAGTCTGAAACCCCAAGCTGGTGTAAGTGTTACGGCCTAGGGACATGGCAGGCCCAATCTAGCAGGCCTTAAGTGGGCTTCTCTGGGGGCTCAGTTGAGGGCAGTCATAAGGCAATGCATATGCCCCTGATTTTTGGCCAGTGAGGCTGCGGAATTTGGGGGTGACCTCACGTGGGCAGGTGGATTTCTCCCACTCTAAATGTTCTGCACAGTTCTAAATGGCTCTGTTCCCTCCTGAGATGCAAGCAGAGCCATGGAGTGTGCCTCAGGTGTCCCCAGTCAGGAGGACTTTAGATACAGGCTACCATTACCAAAGTTGAAACCCCAAACTAGGGTGAGAGTTGGGACCTCGGCGCAGAGCTGGGCCAATCTACCCGAGCTGTGTGGGCTGCACAGATGTATCAGATGAGTACAGTCATAAGGCCTTGTGCAAACCCCTGTTTTGTGCCGAGTGAAACTGCGAATTGCGGGGGTGACCTCAGGCCAGCAGGCAGATTTGTCCTACTCTAAGGGTTCTGCACAGTTCTAAATGGCACGGTTTTCTCCTGAGTGGCAAACAGAGCCCTGGAGTGTGCCTCAGCTGTTCCCAATCAGGAGGGCTTTGGGGCCAGGCTTCCATGGACCAAAGTCTCAAACCACAAGCTAGGGTTAGGGTTAGGGCCGAGGGACACGGCAGGCCTAATCTACCAGAGCTGAGGTGGGCTTCTCTGGGGCTCAGTTGAAGGCAGTCATAAGGCAGTGCGTATGCCCTTGTTTTTTGGCCAGTGAGGCCATGAAATTTGGGGGTGACCTCTGGTGGGCAGGCAGATTTCTCCCACTCTAAGGGTTCTGCACAGTTCTAAATTGCTCTATTCCCTCCTGAATGGCAAGCAAAGCCCTGGAGTGTGCCTCAGGTATCCCCAGTCAGGAGGGTTTGGGGCCATGCTTCCAAGGACCAAAGACTGAATCCCCAAGCTAGTGTTAGAGTTAGGGCCTAGGAACAGGGCAGGCCCAATCTATCAGAGCTGATGTGGGCTTCTCTAGGGGCTCAGTTAAGGGAAATCATAAGGCAGTGCCTATGCCCTTGTTTTTTGACCAGTGAGGACGCCGAATTTGGGGGTGAACACAGGGGTCAGGTAGATTCCTCGCTCTAAGGGTTGTGCACAGTACTAAATGACTATGTTTACTCATGAATGGCAAGCAGAGGCCTGGAGTGTGCCTCAGGTGGCCCCAATCAGGAGGACTTTGGATACAGGCTTCTATTACCAAAGTCTGAAACCCCAAACTAGGGTGAGAGTTAGGACCTAGGGTCATGGCTGGGCCAATCTTGCCGAGTTGTGTGGGCTCCACAGGTGTATCAGTTGAGGACAGTCAAAAGGCCATGCGTTAGTTCCTGTTGTGCTGAGTGAAAGCTCGGAACTGTGGTGGTAACCTCAGGCCGGCAGGCAGATTTCTCCTACTCTAAGGGTTCTGCACAGTTCTAAATGGCACGGTTTCCTCCTGAGTGGCAATTGCAGCCCTGGAGTGTGCCTCAGCGGTTCCCTATCAGGAGGGCTTTGGGGCCAGGCTTTCATGGACCAAAGTCTGAAACCCCAAGTTAGGGTTAGGATTAGGGCCTAGGGACATGGCAGGTCCAATCTACCAGAGCTGAGGTGGGCTCCTTTGGGGGTGCAGTTGAGGGCAGTCATAAGGCAGTAGGTGTGCCCCTTTTTTTGTCTGTGAGGCCATGGAATTTAGGGGTAACTTCGAGCGGGCAGGCAGATGTCTCCCACTCTACGGGTTCTGCACAGATGTAAATGGCTCTGTTTCCTCCTGAGTGGCAAGGAGAGCCCTGGAGTGTACCTCAGGTGTCCCCAGTCAGGAGGGCTTTGGATACAGGCTTCCATGGAACAAAGTCTGAAACCTCAAACTAGGGTGAGAGTTAGGGCCTAGGGGCATTGCAGGCCTGATCTATTGGAGCTGGGGGGGCTTCTCTGGTGGCTCAGTTGAGAGCAGTCATAAGGCACTGCTTATGCCCCTGTTATTTGGCTAGTGAGGCCGCCGAACTTGGGGGTGACCTCAGGGGGACAGGCAGATTTTTCCTATTCTAAGGATTCCGCACAGTTCTAAATTGCACAGTTTCCTCCTGAGTGGCAAGCAGAGCCCTGAAGTGCGCCTCAATGGTCCGCAATGAGGAGGGCTTTGGGGCCAGGCTTCCATGGACCAATGTCTGTAACACTAAGCTAGGGTTAGGGTTAGGGCCTAGGGACATGGCAGGCCCAATCTACCATGGTTGAAGTGGGATTCACTGGGGGCTCAGTTGAGGGTAGTCATAAGGCAGTGCATATGCCCCTGCTTTTTGGCCAATGAGGCCGCAGAATTCGGGGATGACCTCAGGGGCCAGGCAGATTTCTCCCACTCTAAGTGTTCTGCACAGTTCTAAACAGGTCTGTTTCCTCCTCAGTGGCAAGCAGAGCCCTGGAGTGTGCCTCTGTCTCCCCAATCAGCACAGCTTTGGATACAGGCTTCCATGGACCAAAGTCTGAAACCCCAAACTAGGGTGTGGGTTAGGGCCTAGGGGCATGCCTGTCCCGATCTACTAGAGCTGTAGGGGACTTCTCTGGTGGCTCAGTTGAGGACAGTCATAAGGCAGTGCGTATGCCCGTTTTTAATCCTGTGAGGCCATGGAATTTGGGGGTGACCTCAGGCGTGCAGGCAGATTTCTCCCACGCTAAGGGTCCTCTAG
>ML099008.1:21613-33689 GCA_003697995.1 Taxidea taxus jeffersonii
AGTTCTAGACCATGTTCCTCTCGGTGCTCTTTCTCCTTGTCAAGGCCTTCCCACCAAACTGATATTTGCAGTAACACATGGGATGTGTGATTCTGTGAGTCTCTTCTTTGGAACACATCCAGGTTAGACAAAAAGATCTTAGTCTGAAAATCTTATTCCCAGAGTTGGAATAGGCACTTCACTAAGGCTTCCACACAGCCATTTGAGGAGGCTCTTTCCCTGCATCAAGGGGTTCCCTGAAAGGTGCATTCAACTCACAGTTGCCTATCATGGTTTCCTGCATTGCCGTTTCCATATATTTTTACCCATTGCGGGAAAGGCCCCTATGGGCCACAGAGCACACAGTTATTGTATGACATTTTCTCTGCAGTGTGCTGTGACAGTAGAACGGGCTTTGTTTAGGGAATGTCCTTCTCCTTCAGGCATGCACACATTAGTTGAAATGGCTTTTCACTTCAGGAAAGAAGATAGAAAAAGATGATCTCCGGACCATTTGGAGACTGTGTATTATGTGCATGGCACTGTTCTTAGGCTTCTGAAGTGTACTTTGGGTGAGACAGATCCGTGGCCAACAAAATTCTCCACGGGTGCTGGAAAGGCTTCAAACGACAGGAAGGAAGGATGCGTCAGGACTGACACTCGACATGTTTGAGCCTGTAGAAACATGAAAACTGTTGGAACTGACAGTGCTGAAACATAAAGGACACGGCCCTTCTGTTAATCTTCTCAAAGACACATTTTCAAAACCTTTTACAATACACTACACTAACATAAGACGCATGGTGCACGTCCTTTTTTCTCAGAGTTACGAACACTGATCTCTCTTGAGACCACCACACAGTTATCTGAAACGTCCTCCTTCTCCATGACATGTGCTCTAGGTTGCAAGGTACAATCTGAACCGAAAGATTTCTCTAAGTGCCTAGCATTTGCCTTACGCTTTAGCATAAACTTTGGAAAGGGAGTTCATTTTCGGTTTCTGTGACCCGCTGTCATTGTCTGACAGCACTTCTTCCTCAGTGTCACTCACTCCGGGATATGATCCCATCGATCATATCGATTACAACTGTTGGAACTGACCATGCTAAAAAATGAGGGAAATGGCCCTTCTGTTACTCTTCTCAAAGACACATTTTCAAAACATTTTACAGCACACTCCACTAACAACTTGTGTCCTGTATATAGAGCTCTGAGGACCCTAAGGGTGTTGTAGTCGTTGGGAGCCCAAACCCCTACTTCTTGCTCTGTGCAAGCAATAGGAAACTTTTCTTCAGGTTCCAGAAGGTGCAAACTTGGAAAACCCTTCCAACTTTGAAGGAGAGGATGACACTGAATAACATTTGCTCAGCCTTTTAGTGTCTCATTGTCTGTGCAGGTCTGCACAGCTCCAAGTGGCAAGGTTTCCAACTGTGGCAGGCAGACTCTTGGGGTGATATTTCAGGGTGCTCAGTCTGGAGGGTTTGGGGGCCAGGCTTCTGGGGACGGAAGCCTGAAAACCAAACCTACATTAGGGTTAGAGTTAGGGCCTAGGGGCATGGCAGGCCCGATCTACCAGAGCTGAGGTGGGCCCCTCTGGGGACTCAGTTGAGGGCAGTCATAAGGCAGTGCATAAGCCCCTGGTTTGTGGCCAGGGAGTCCGCCGAATTTGGGGGTGACCTGAGGGGGGCCTACATATTTCTCCCACTCAAGGGTTCTGCACAGTTCTAAATGGCATGGTTTCCTACTGAGTGGCAAGCAGAGCCCTGGAGTGTCCCTGAGGAGTCCCCAGTCAGGAGGCCTTTGGGGCCAGGCTTCCATGGACCAGTTCTGAAAACGCAAGCTAGGGTCTGGGTTAGGGACTAGGGGCATGGCAGGCCTGATCAACCAGAGCTGAGGTGTGCTCCTCTGGGGGCTCAATTGAGGGCAGTCATAAGGCAGTGCATAAGCCCTTGTTTGTGGCCAGGCAGGCCGCCGAATTAGGTGGTAACCTCAGGGGGGCATGCAGATTTCTTCCAATCTAAGCGTTCTGCCCAGTTCTAAATGGCGTGGTTTCCATCTGAGAGGCAAGTGGAGCCCTGCTATGTGCATCAGGGGTCCCCAATCAAGAGGGCGTTGTGGCCAGGCTTCCATGGACCAAAGTCTGAATACCCAAGCTAGGGTTAGTGTTAGGGCCTAGGAGCATGGCATGCCCGATGAGCTGGCGCTGATGCTATGTCCCTAGGGGGCTGAGTTCAGGGCATGGGACAGGTGGTGTGTCAGCCACCAGGTTTGTGACCAGGGTGGCTCCCTAAGGTAAGGGTGTGGCTTCCGGGGAACATGCAGGTTTCTCTCACTCTAAGGGTTCAATGTAGCTTTCAAGGGCATGGATTCTTCCTGGAGAGCAACAGAGTCTGAGAGTGTGGCTCAGGATTTCCCAATCAGGAGGGCTTGCTCATGAGGCCTCTGGGGAAGGAAGCCTGAAGACCCCACCTAGGGTAAGGGTTAGGGCCTAGGGCCATTGCAGGCCACACCTGCAGGCACTGATGTGGCCTTCCTGAGACGCTAAGTGGAGGGCAGCAGTCAGGTGGTGCATAAGCCCCTCGTTTTCTTGTGGAGGGTCCGCTGGAATTGAGGGAGGCTTCAGGGGTTCATGCATATTTCTCCCGGTCTGAGGGTTCTGCACGGATTCAAATGGCATTGTGCCCTCCTGCATGGTAGGAGGAGTCCTGGTGTGTGGATCAGGCATCCCCTGCCAGGGGGCTTGGGGGCCAGGCTTCTGGTGATGAAAGCCTGAAAATCCATCCTAGGGTTAGACTCAAGGCATAAAAGTTCGGCAGGCACCACCTGGGGGCGCTGAGGTGCCCTCCACATTGAATGAATTGAGGGCAGGATCAGCTGGCCTGTCAGCTGCCCTTTTTGTGGCCAGGGGGCTCCTTCGAACCTGTGGGTGCCTCAGGGGGAGCATGAAGTTTTCTCCCACTCTGAGGGTTCAGCACAGCTCAAAGGGCACTGTGTCCTCCTCAGTGGCAGGCGGAGTCCTCGTATGTGGCTCAGTGGTCCCCAAAGGGGAGGGCTCAGGGGCCACACACCTGGAAATGGAAGCCTGAAAACCCAACCCAGTGTTAGGGCCTAGGGGCATGGCAGGCCCGATCCTCTAGCCCTGAGGCAGGTTCCCCAGGGGACTGAGTTGGGAGTGGTGGTCTGGCGGTATGTAGTCCCCTGGGTTTCTGGCCTGGGGCCAATGAATGTCTGTATGGCTTCACGGGGGCATGCAGGTTTCTCCCACTCTGAGAGTTCTGTGCAGCTCCAAACGGCATGGTGTTCTCCTAGGTGGCTGGCAGAGTCCAGGCATGTGCCTCAGGGGTCTCCAATCAGGGGGCTTTGGGGCCAGGGCTCTGGGGATGGAAGCATGAAAACCCAACCTTGGGTCCGAGATAGGGCCTCGGGTCATGGCAGGCCCAATCTGCTGATGCTGAGGTACGGTGCCCAGGGGAATAAGTTGAGAGCTGTGGTCAGACACCCCTTAGCTACAGGGATCATATCCAGGTGGGGGGGGCCACCGAATGTGTGGGTGGTTTGAGGAGAGCATGCAGGTTTCTCCTTCTCATAGGGTTCTGCACAGCTAAAAATGGTCAGTGTCCTCTGGGGTGGAAGCTGAGTCCAGGCATGTGGCTCCGTGGTTCCCTATCACGAGGGCTTGGGCGTCTCACCTCTAGGGTCAGAAATCTGAACACCCAACCTGGGATTAGGGTTAGGGCTAAGGGGCACGGGAGGAATTATGTGCTGGTGCTCAGGCTGGCTTCCCCAGGTCTGAGTTGATGGCAGCCGTCAGGCGGTGTGTAAGTCCCTGGGTTTTTGGCCAGGGCACTGCTGAATGTGGTGGTATCCTCAGGGGAGCATGCCTGTTCCTCCTGCGCTGAGGGTTCTGGGAAGCTCCAAATGGCACGGTGTCCTCCTCGGGGGCAGGAGAAGTCCTGTCAGGTGGTTCACATGTCCTCAATTGGGGGGACAAGGGGGACAGTGTTCTGGAGACGGAAGCTTGAAAACCCCTCCAGGGTTAGAGTTAGGGCCTAAGGCCATAGCGGGTCTGATTTGCTGGTGCTGAGGCAGGCTCCACCTGGAAAGGAGTTGAGGCAGGGCAGCAGGTGCCTTAGCCGCTGTGTTTATGGCCAGGGAGGCTGCCCAATGTGTTGTGGCTTCAGGGGTGCATGAAAGATTCTCCCACTCTGAGGGTTCTAGGCAGTTCCAAACAGCATGGTGTCCTCCTCAGAGGCAGGCAGAATTCTGGCTTAGGCTCAATATTCCCGTCCGGAGGACTTCAGGGCCAGGCCTCATGGGACAAAAGCCTGAAAATCCAACCTAGGGTTCAAGTGAGGGTTAGGGCCTAGGGCCATAGGAGGCCCCTTCAGCCAACCTTGAGGTGGGATCTCAGGACAACTGTGCTGAGGGCAGTGGTCAGGCTGTGCATAAACCCATAGAATTGTGGCCATGGAGGCCGTGGAATGTGGGACTGGTCTCAGGATGGCAGGCCGATTTCTTCCTCTCTGAGTTTTCTGAACTTCTCCAAAAGGCATGGTATCTGTGGCGTGGCTGGCAGAATTTTTTGGTATGGCTTGCTGGTCCCCAAACAAGGGGCTTTGAGTCCTGGCTTCTGAACACTGAAGGCTGAAAACCCTGGCTATGGATATGGTTTGGAACTAAACTAGCTGGCCGGATTTGCAGGTGCTGAGGCGGTCGCCAGCACACCGGGCCTGCCATGCTCCTAGGCCCTAACCCTAACCCTAGCTTGGGTTTTCAGACTTTGGTCCATGGAAACCTGGCCCTAAAGGCCTCCTGATTTGGGACCCCTGAGGCACACTCCAGGGTTCTGCTTGCCACTCAGGAGGAAAACGTGCCATTTGGAACTGTGCTGAACCCTTAGAGTGGAGAAATCTGCAGGCCCCCCTGAGGTCACCCCCAAATTCGGCGATCTCCCTGGCCACAACCCAGTGGCTTACAGACTGCTTTCTGACTGCCCTCAGCTGAGCGCCCTGAGGAGCCCACCTCAGCTCTGGTAGATCAGGGCTGCCATGCCAGTAGGCGCTAACTCTAACCCTAACGCTAGGTTGGGTTTTCAGGCTTCCGTCCCCAGAAGCCTGGTCCCCAAGCCTTCTGGACTGAGCACTCTGGAATCTCACCCCAAGAGTCTGACTGCTACATAGTTGGAAACCCTGCCACTTGGACCCTCTGCAGACCCCTCCGAAGAGGCAGAAATCTGCAAGCATCCCTGAGGCCTCCCACGCAATTGACGGCTCCCTTGGCCACTAAAACAGAGGCTGACGTGCTGAAGGACAACCATCCTCAACTCAACCCCGCAGAGAGCCAGCCTCAGCACAGGCAGATTGGCCTGCCATGCCATTAGGCCCTACCCCTAACCCTAATATGGTTTTGAAGGCTTAGGTACATAAAGGCTTGGCCCTCAAGCCCTCCTGACTGGGGACCACTAATCCACATGCCAGGCCTACATTCCACTCAGGAGGAAACTGGGCCATTTGGAATGGCAAAGAAACCTCAGAGCAGGAGAAACATACATGCCCCCCGCCCCCAAGCCACCCCCAAATCCCACCGGCACCCTGGCCACAAACCAGGGTCTTATGCATCACCTTACTACCGACTTCTACTCGGCCCCCAGGGGCGACCGCCTCACTGCCTACAAATCGGCCTGCTATTCCCCTTAGTTCCAAACCGTATCCATAGGCGGGGTTTTCAGCCTTCCATATTCAGAATCCAGGACCCAAAGCCCCCTTGATTGGGGACCACCGAGCCACACAAAAGGATTCTGCCAGCTCAACAAGCAACACCACACTGTTTGGCACAGTTCAGAACCCTCAGAAGAAGAAATCTCCTTTCCACCCTGAGACCAGTCCCACATTTGGCGGCCTCCCTGGGCACAACTCTATGGGCTTATGCACAGCCTGACCAATGCCCTCAACATAGTCGCCCTGAGATTCCACCTCAGGGTTGGCTGAAGGGGCCTCCTATGGCCCTAGGACCTAACCCTCACACGAAACCTAGGTTGGATTTTCAGGCTTCTGTCCCATGAGGCCTGGCCCCGAAGCCCTCCTGACTGGGGAATATGGAGACAAGAACAGGACTCTACCTGCCACTGAGAAGGACACCATGCTGTTTGGAACTGCCCAGAACCCTCAGAGCGGGAGAAAACTTCATGCACCCCCTGAGGCACCCACACGTTCGAAGGAGCCCCCTGGCCACAAAAAGGGAAGCTGACACACCAGCTGATCCTGCCCTCAACTCATTCAATGTGGAGGGAACCTCAGCGCACCCAGGTGGCACCTGCAGAAACGTTAGACCTTGAGCCTAACCCTAGGATGGATTTTCAGGCTTCCATCCCCAGAAGCCTGGCCCCCAAGGCCTGCAATCTCACCTCAAGAGTCTGCCTGCCCCACAGTTGGAAACCCTGCCACTTGGAGCTGTGCAGACCCCTCTGAGGAGAGGAGAAATCTGCAAGTATCCCTGAGGCCTCCAACACATTTGACGGCTCCCCTGGCCACTAAAACGGAGGCTGATGTGCTGAAGGACAACCATCCTCAACTCAACCCGGCAGAGAGCCAGCCTCAGCACAGACAGATTGACCTACCATGCCCTTAGGCCCTAACCCTAACCCTAGTATGGGTTTGCAGGCTTGGGTACACAGAGGCTTGGCCCTGAAGCCCTCCTGACTGGGGACCACTAATCCACATGCCAGGACGCTCCATTCCACTCAGGAGGAAACTGACCATTTGGAACTGCAAAGAACCCTCAGAGCAGGAGAAACTTACATGCCCCCACCCCAAGGCCACTTCCAAATCCTGCAGCAACTCTGGCCACAAACCAGGGTCTTATGCATCGCCTTACTACCGCCCTCTACTCGGACCCAGGAGCGACCGCCTCAGCACCTGCACATCGGGTCTGCGATTCCCCTTAGTTCCAAACCGTATCCATAGGCGGGGTTTTCAGCCTTCAGTATTCAGAAGCCAGGACCCAAAGCCCCCTAGATTGGGGACCACCGAGCCATACAAAAGGATTCTGCCAGCCCCCCAGCTGATACCATGCTGTTTGGAGCAGTTCAAAACCCTCAGAGAGGAAGAAATCTGCCTGCCACACTGAGACCAGTGTTAAAGTTTCTACAGGCTCAAACTTGTTGAGTGTCCATCCTAACGCACAATTCCCTCCCATGGTTTGAAGCCTTTTCACCAAAACTGGAGAGTTTGGTCGGCCACGGATCTGGCTCTCATAAAGTACCCTTCAGAAGCCTAAGAACAGTGCCATGCCTTAATAAACAGTCTCCAAACGGTCCAGAAACTGTTTTCTATCTTCTTTCCCAAAGTTGAAAGCCATTTCAACTAATGTGTGCATGCCTGAAGAAGAAGGATATTCCCTAAACAAAGCCCATTCTAGAGTCACAGCGCATTGCAGAGAAAAAGGTATACAATAATTTTGTGCTCTCTAGGCCATAGCGTCCTTTCCAGCCATGGGGAAAAATATATGGACACAGCAATACACGAAACTCTGATAGGCAACTCTGAGTTGAATGCACCTTTCAAGGAAGCCCTTGATGCAGGGAAACAGCCTCCTCAAACGGCTGTCTGGAATCCTTAGTGTTCTGGTTGATCCCAACTCTGGGAATAAGATTTTCGGACTAAGATTTTCTTTCTCTAACCTGGAACTGTTCCATGGAAGAGACCTACAGAATCAAACATCCCACATGTTACTGCATGTACCCATTTGGAAGGAAAACCTTGACACTGAGAGGGAGCAACGAGAGCAAAGTGCTCTAGATGTATTGGCATTCTGCCACTCTGAGGGGAATGCATTGTACTGTGATGTGTGATGCCCTTGATTCTAAGAGAGAACACAGAACGTGAACCACCTTCACTGATTGATGGGATCATATCACCAAAGAGGGTGACACTGAGAAAGTCATGCCGTCAGACAGAGGACGGTGGGAAACAGAAACTGAAAATAAAATTCCTTTCCAAAGTGCATGCTAAAGTGTAAGGCAAATGCTAGTCACTATGCGAAATCTGTTGGTTCAGATTGTGCTTGCAATCTAGAGCACATATCATGGAGACAGAGGACCTTTCAGATAAACGTGTGGCAGTCCTAAAGAGAGATGTGCATTCAGAACTCTGAGAAACAAGGCCGTGCCTCATGCATCTTCTGACTAATGTCTTGAAGCAAGACGAGAGGGGCATGACACAAGGTAGATGAGGGGGGCCAAATGTAAGATGAATGACTGTGTTGTGTTTCCTTAGCTCTGAGACAGCACAGGGCTGAGCAAACGCCTTTCAGGGACCTCTGCTTCTTCAAGGATGGAAGCGTTCTACAAGTTTGTACCTTGTGGAAGCTGAAAGAGAGCTTCCTACTGTTTGTACAGAGAAAGAAGTAGAGGTTTGGGCTGCCCACTTCCACAACCCCCTTAGGCCCTCAGAGTTCTGCAAATAGGAAACAAGGTTTTAGTGGAGTTTGCTGTAGAACGTTTTTGAAAATGTGTCTTTGAGAAGACTAACAGATGCGCTGTGTCCTTTATGTTTCAGCACAGTCCCTTCAAACTGTTTTAATGTTTCTACACTCACGTGTTGAGTGTCCGTCCTAGCGCATAGTTCCCACCTGTCGTTTGAATACTTTTCAGCAAAAGTGGAGAGTTTGTTCGGCCATGGTTCTGCCTCTCAGAAAGTAGCCTTCAGAAGCCTAAGAACAGTGCCATGCACATAATACACAGTCTCCAAATGGTCCAGAGATCGTCTTTTTCTATCTTCTTTGCTGAAGTGAAAAGCCATTTCAACTAATGTGTGCATGCCTGAAGGAGAAGGACATTCCCTAAAAATGCCCGTTCTATAGTCACAGCACACTGCAGAGAAAATGTCATACAATAACTGTGTGCTCTGTGGCCCATAGGGGCCTTTCTGGCCATGGGTAAAAATATATGGAAATGGCAATACACGAAACTCTGATAGGCAACTGTGAGTCGAATGCACCTTGCAAGGAACCCCTTGATGCAGGGAAAGAGCGTCCTCAAACGGCTTTGTGGAAGCTTTAGTGAACTGCCTATTCCAACTCGGGGAGTAAGATTTTCAGACTAAGATCTTCTTTCTCTAACCTGGATGTGTTCCAAGGGAGAGACCCACAGAATCACACATCCTGCATGTTACTGCACGTATCAGTTTGGTGGGAAGGCCTTGACACAGAGAAAGAGCACCGAGAGGAAAGTGTTCTAGATGGAATGGCATTCTGCCATTCTGAGTGGAATGCATTGTACTGTGATGTGCGATACCCTTGATTTTAAGAAAGAACACAGAACTTGAACCACCTTAATTGATCGATGGGATCATATCCCCAATGTGGGTGACACTGAGAAAGAAGTGCCATCAGACACAGGATGGCCGGGAAACAGAAACAGAAAATAAACTCCCTTTCCAAAGTGTATGCTTAAGCATAAGGCAAATGCTAGGCACTCTGGGAAATCTGTTGGTTCACATTGTGTTTGCAATCTAGAGAACATATCATGGAGACAGAGGACATTTCAGACAAATGTGTGGCAGTCCTAAAGAGAGATGTGTGTTCAGAAGTCTGAGAAACCAGGCCGTGCCTCATGTGTCTTCTGACTGATGTCTTGAAGCAAAACGAGAGGGGCATCACACAGGTAGATGAGGGGGGCCAAACTTAAGACCCGCAAGCTGAAAGAGCACTCAGCAAGAACACAGCAGTGACCATGCTTTCAAGCCCCACTCCCTTTTCGGGAGAGATAAGTATTTCAACATGTGGGGCAATGCCTGAGGAAGGTGCCCAGAACTGATCTTTGGGGAAAGAAAGCTGTGAATGCAATGGAACATTGCATGAACCTTTGATGAAGATACACCATTTTCCTTGTATACCTATAAGACAGGAAAAAGCTTTTGTGGACCCGTCCTTCAGGTACCCTCTTCTCATTCAAAGATCAGGCAGTTTGGAAATTGTGAGTGAAAAGCAAGGAAGACACCCACTGCGCTTGACAGTGAGAAACGAATGTGCGCACTGCATCTCCAACTACTGTCTCGCTTTCTGAGCCTAGAAGCGGTTTTAAATACAAACGAGGACACAAATGACTGTGCTGCGTGTCCATAGCTCTGATACACCACAAGGCTGAGCATACGCCTTTCACTGATGTTTACTTCTTCGAGGATGGAAGCGTTCTCCAAGGTTATACCTTGTGGAAGCTGAAGGAGAGCTTCCTATTGCTTGTACAGAGAAAGAAGCAGGGGTTTGGGCTGCCAAATTCTACAACCACCTTAGGCCCTCAGTGTTTCGCAAACAGGACACAAGGTGTTAGTGGAGTTTGCTGTAGAACGTTTTTGAAAATGTGTCCCTGAGAAGACGAACAGAAGGGCCATGTCCTTTATGTTTCAGCACTGTCAATTTCAACAGTTTTCATGTTTCTACAGGCTCAAACTTGTCGAGTGTCTGTCCTGACACATATTTCCCTCCTGTTGTTTGAAGCCTTTTCAGCAAACGTGGAGTGTTTGGTTGGCCACGGATCTGTCTCACCCAAAGTACACTTCAGAAGCCTAAGAACAGTGCCATACACTTAAATCACGGTCTCCATATGTTTCAGAGACCCTCCTTTTCTGTCTTCTTTCCTGATGTGAAACACCATTTCAACTAAGGTGTGCATGCCTGAAGGACAAGGACATTCCCTAAATGAAGCCCATTTTAGAGTCACATCACACTGCAGAGAAAATTTCTTTCAATGACTGTGGGCTCTCTTCACCATAGGGGCCTTTCGGGCCATGGGGAAATACGTAAGCAAACGGCTCTACATGAAATGATGATAGGGAACTCTGAGTCGTATTCACCTTTCAAGGAATCTCTTGATGTAGGGAAAAAGCCTCCTTAATGGCTGTGTGGGAGGGTTAGGGAACTGCCTATGCTCAACACTGGGAAATAAGTTTTTCTGACTACAATCTCCTTTCTTGAACCTGGATGTGTTCCATTGTTGTGACCTACAGAAGCACACATCCCATATATTACTGCCCGTACCAGATTCGAAGAAAGCCATGACACTGAGAAAGAGCACTGAGAGCAAAGTGCTCTAGATATATCGGCATTCTGCCACTCTGAGAAGAAGGCATTCTACCGTGATGTGTGATACCCTTGATTCTGAGACACAACAAAGAACTTAAACCACTTTCGCAGAACGATGCAAGCACATCCCCAAAGTGGTTGTGGACTGAGAAAGATGGGCCTACAAAATCATGACGGTGGTGAAAAAGGAACAGAATATAATCTGTTGTTCAAAGGTGTATTCTAAAGGGCAAGGCAAATGCTAGGCACTCAGAGAAATCTGTTGGGTCAGAATGTAACTTGCAGCGGAGAGCGCATGTCACGGTGACAGAGTACTCTTCAGATAAACCTGTAGCAGTCCTGAAGACAGATCTGTGATCAGAACTCTGAGAAACAAGGCCATGCACCAGGGCCCTTCTGACCCTTCTGGGGTCTTGATGCAAGACGAGAGGGGCATGCCGCAAGGTAGGTTTGGAGCCAAACTTAAGACCCACAAGCTGAAAGAGAACTCAGCAAGAACACAGCAGGAACCTGCTTTCAAACCATGTTTGCTTTTTGGAAAACACAAGCGTTTTCAACGTGGATGTCCATGCCTGAGGAAGGACCAGTGGACCGATCTTGGGAAGAAGGAGGCTGTGAGTCCAATGCCACATTGCATGAATGTTTGATGAAGCTACACCACTTTCCTTGCATACCTCTCAGAAAGGAAACTGTCCTTCAACTACTCACTTCTCATTCAAAGAATGAATAGCCGGGAAATTGTGAGTGAACAGCAAGGAAGATGCCCCTCTACTTGACTATGAGAAAGGAATGTGTGGGCCACATCTCTCAACTACAGTCTTGTTTCCTGAGACTAGAAGCGATTTTAAAAACAAGCGTGGGAACGAAGGACTGTGCTGTGTGCCCATAGCTCTGAGACACCACAAGGCTGAAAACTGCCTTTCAGCAACCTCTTCTATTCAAGGAAGGAAGCATTTTCCAAGACATCTATGTTGTGGAAGGTGAAGGAGAGCTTCCTCTTGCTTGCACAGATAAAGAT
>ML099008.1:33789-67254 GCA_003697995.1 Taxidea taxus jeffersonii
TTGCTTGCACAGAGAAAGATGTAGGGTATTGGGCTGCCACTTCCACATCACCCTCGGGTCCTCTGAATTCTGCAAATAGGACACAAGGTGTTTGTGGAGTGTGCTGTAGAACGTTTTGGAGAGAGAAGGAGAGTACACATGATTTGGGCTCTGGGCAGAAAGAGAGGAGCTTTATATAGACTCCCTGCTGAGGATAGATCTGGCCTTGGGGACACATCTCACCACCCATGAGATTATGACTTCAGCTGCAAACAAGAGTCCGGTTCTTAACCCCCGGAACCCTCCAGGGGGGTTGACCCTTTTCTTTTTACCTGAATCTAGATGTCACCAAGGCATCACTGCCAGGCAGGTGTTCAGAGCATTAGCCTTGCTCTTCATGTGGGGACTCATGCAGAGATCTTAGGACTGAGGGGATGTTGTGCGACGGGCCCCTCAAAAGTTGGTTTCAGAACAATTGGGACATCAGGAACCTTCAGGGGTTTGGAGAGGATCAGCAGAAAGTGTTTGCGTGTAGTCCAAACTATTGGGTTTTGGGGGAAGGTGGCCTCCTTCCTGGGGCAAGGGGAAACAATGCTAGTTCTCTCCCTCGCAGGATTTGGTTGGTTTTTTTTTTTTCTTTCCTGGGTGAACTGTAGAATGTGGATCCTCTCAGTGGGCATTCCCAAAACCTTCCATATTTCGGCCTCAGTCTTTGCTCAAAGCCAATGCTGATGGAGCTCTCACTCACACTGCCATCACCCAAAGATTGTGGTGCCTTCTCGCTTTGATTCTGTGTAAGTGAGCATAATTGGCTTAGGGCAGGAACGTCCACAATAACCAAAGTGTGGAAAGAGCCCTGCTGTCCATCAACAGATGAATGCAAGGACAAAAAGTTATCTCTCTCTGTCGGTCTCTCTCTCTCTCTCTGACACTCATACACGTAGGCACGCGAGTACATGTGCAATTGAATTCTCCCAAGCTATCAAAAAAATAACATCTTGCCCTATTATGGGAAGCGAAATAAATTCGTCAGAGAAAGACAGATACATATGATATCACTCATAAGTTTAATTGGAGAAACAAAGCAGATGAACATGGGGGAAGAAAATGAAAAAGAAAATAAGGGTAAAGCAATGAGGCAAACAATGGGAGAACTCTAGGAAACAAAGTGAAGTGTTCGGGGAAGGGAGGTGGGTGGGGAGGATGGGATATCTGGGTGATGGGCATGAAGGAGGTCTTAAGTTTAAGAAACTCTTGGACACAACCTGAAGGTTGCTGTAAGGGAGGTGGTTGGGTAAATGGAGTCATTGGGTGAGGGGCATGAATGAGGGCTCTTGCTGTAATGAGGGCTGGGTGTTATATGCAGCTGATGAGTCATTCAATTCTACCCCTGAAACTAAACTCCACTCCCCTCCACTACAGTAAACGTAAATCCTAGAGGACTACACAGGCGGTAACATTGTTGGCAGTACGAAAATCTTTTTTATTTTATGTTTTTATTGTAATTTTTCTGTGTGCCAAGATTCAGTGTTTATGTACTACAGCCAACGTAGGAAAATCTTAATTAGTCCATTAAGTACATGTACTTAATTAGTACATGAGGTAAGGGGAATAGATTTAAAGTAAAGCGTGTGGGCTTCAACACAAGGAAAAGCTTCTGCACACTGAAGGAAACAAACAATGTGCAAACCTCAAAGGCAACCTTCGGGACAGGGGAAGATATTTGCAAATGACCCTCTAGGAATGGGTAAGATCCAGAATAGATAAAGAACTTATCAAATGAACACTTAAAAAAACAAGCCATCCCGTTATAAGAAGTGGGCAAGGTAGCACGAATGGACTTCTTTCCGGGGACTGGTGTCCAGTTCCCACTCTGATCCAGTGGTACAGAAGAGCAATCAGTGTCTGATATCCAAAAAGGAACAATGGCATTCGTGTCCCTGAGCGCTTGGTTGGCCAGCTGGTGTAAACACAGTGCTCAGTAACCAGGTTGCTTCCCTCCACTGGCTGATCCAGAGGCCTTCCTTGTGAAGAAGGGATAAGCCGTGTACGTGCAGTATGCACTGGGACTTGGTGAGTGCAGAAACTGCCCTTTAGAGGCATACTGCCCAAGGTCCCATTATCAAGAGCTGAGAAGCAGTGGCAAGTACCCACATGGTACTGTTGAAGCCCTGCTGTCTCTCTCCACCAGTGAGCTGGGTAGGGGAAACAACCGAGTCCAGAAGCTGTCCCTGTCTTTCTCAGGGGAGAATGACAACCACGTGCTCACAGGGGTGCCATAAGCAAACAATGGGGAGTTCTCTTTTCCCAACTTCACAGGCGTTAGCTCTTCTGGAGGTGGCCCAATTGCCCGGTCATGGTGCACCACCATTCACACAGGAGGCCATTCTCACCTCTCCTCGTGAACTTTAACTTTCTGTGTATCCAGGTTGACCCATTCGTTCATTCCTTAGGGTTTATTTACTGATTTATGTGAGAGAGTTTGAGGAGAGTACACATGAGTAGGGGGAGGGGCAGGATGAGAGGAGTGTCAAGTAGACTCCCTACTGAGCAGAGAGCTGGTCTTGGGGCCCCATCTTACAACCCATGAGATCTGGAACTCTGCTGCAAACAAGAGTCAGGTGCTTAACCCATGGAGCCCACTAGAGGGCTCTACGCTTTTGTTTTTACCTGAAACTAGATGACTCCAAGGCATCACTTCCAGCCAGTGTCTCAGAGCAGTAGCCTCGCTAGTGCTGCAAAGATCTTAGTACTGTGGGGATGTTGTGCCAGTGTCCCCTCAAAAGTTGGTTTCAGAACAATTGGGTCACCAGGAACCTTCGCAGCTTTGAAGAGGCTCAGCAGAAAATGATTGTGTATAGGCCAAACTATAGGGTTTTGGGGGGAGGTGGCCTCTTTCTTGGGACAAGGGGAAACAATTTAGTTCTATCCCTTCCAGGTTTTCTTGTTGTTTTTTTTTTATTTTTCTTTCCTTGTGAACTATAGAACCTGGATCTTCTCAGTGGGCATTCCCATAACCTTCCATTTTTCGGCCTAGGTCTTTGCTCAAAGCCAATGCGGATGAAGCTCTCACTCACACTGCCATCACCCAAAGATTTTGATGACTTCTCACTTTGATTCTGGGTAAGTGAGCCTAATTGGCATCTGGTATCTCCCTAGCATGATGGCCTTCCTGTCCCTGGATACTTGCTGCTGAAAGGACTGTGGTCAGTGCACTGACAATTAGCCATACCATCACCACACACATGCCACTCTCACAGCTGCATGTATCATATACAATTGCACACCCCTAGACAGCACAGAAACAGCAGGCCCGGGCACACTTCCATCCCATGCCCACAGTACAAACTACACAGACCCACCATGCACAACAGACAGCCTGCAGACCCAGCGCCAACACCTCACACGCACCAAACACATATACCAAACACCTGCACATTACACATAGGTCACCCCATACAAGACTTACACCATAAATACACCACTCCTACAGGGAACACATTCACAGGCTCTGTACTCAGCCTTGACACATAGAACACACATAATAGGCATACACCACACATACACACCATACCAATGCCACAGACACAAACGCACATATTACCACACAAACACCACACATACACTGTGCCCATATGCAACATACACCACACATGTGCTACACACAAAACTCACACCCAACACATGACCACGTGCTTATAACATACAGAGCATACACCAAGTTCACCAAAGACACACACACACACCATGCAACATACACAATGTGCGCCACACAGCTACTGTACCCACACCAACCAAAAACCATATACAGTTCGCATCTACCACAGACTCACCTTTGGTTTACCTCCTATACAACACAGTCAAACCAAAACTGCCCAATATATTTATCACAAACACATTGCCTCCATGGAACACAGTGCTTGATCATGCACCCCCCCCACATACACAGAAGGCACACAGTTCCTATATCCTACAAACACTCACACGCACCACAGACATGACACTCCTATCTCGTAGATGACATACTCACCAATCCACTACCACCCAATACCTCACACACACCACGACACACACACACAACCTGTATGTCACACACACACACACATACACACACAGTGCCAAACATGCACACCAACCTCCAAAACATGCACACCAGGAATCTTAAATACACAGGACACATACCATGAACACACATGCACTGATCCCCACAGACATCACACATGCACACACAATTACACATGTTCTGCACACACAGGAACCCACAAATGCCACACAAATGCCACCACCCACACCACCAAGAAACCCCAGGAGCTGCACACACATGGCCCAAAAGAGTCGCACCACCCATCCAATGCCAGCACGTGTCAGTCACACACAGACCGGCACCACACATTCCTCACTCACCCGTGCACCAAGAAAACACATGAACACTGCACACAATACTTATACGGCATGCACACCACATGGCCAGCAAACATGCACAGCACCTCCACCACAGGCTCTGCCCAACTACCATATACGTCATCCATACAATGCAAACACACACCACACACCATATAAACAGTACACAACAAAGGACACCACACACATCCCCCATACCCACACATACTGGACCCATTTACCACATGAACCTCACAAACAACAGACACATGACACGTACAACACATAGGCCACACACACAGCTACCCACCTGATACAGACAGCACACACTACCCAATACAATGCAAGCACTACACGTATTCCACACAGAACACGTCTCAAACGCACACGACACCCATACAAAGCACCAACCCACCACACCACCACAAATTCACTGGACACACGTATACACAATCATGCCACCTATTCCCCTCTCGCACACTACAGCTGCACCAAGACTCACCACACGTACAGCACCCACCCACACTGCAAACACCGTCTACATGCCACAAGGCTAGTGTTCACCCACACCTCATATCATCACAGGCAGACTAGAGAAAACTCAAAATGCTGGCCTGACACACACACCCCTGACATATGCCAAATGCACACACAGAAACCACACAAACACCAACATACACAGAAGTACTTTACACAGTGTAATGCACTCTGCCCATACATGTACACTGTCCACACAGGCCACCTAACAAAACAGGCCACATATATGCTCGGAACTCACCACACTTCAACCACAGAAAGCCATGACAAACATACACAACACACAACATGCACAAGCCACAATACACCACCCACACCACCCATCTCCCACCAACACACCACACACGGACCACAGAGAAAGGCACCACACACAGCCCATGCACCATCGATACACCATCGATACACCACACTCAGCCCACACAGACCACCCAAAACCACACCACACTAACACCTTGCACAGAGCACACAAATCACCCCGTACAACCCATATACTACCAACACACTGCACATATGTCACCTAGACACACCACAAATGCCCCCACCCATACACTCTACACAAACACCAAACGTACACCAAGCAAAACACATCTCCAACACACACAAACCACACACATAACACACAAAACACACGACATACACACTGGTCGAGAACTGCGTTCACACCACAGAAGTACACGCCCATATTCAACACACCTCCATAGACCCCACATATACACCTGTCCCAATCCAGAACACCTGTCCCCCTCACCTCACACACATACCATTCCATGCACGAGTCAGATAATGAGCACAGACAGAAAGACAGACACACAAACACATGCAAACATGCATACACAAACACACCATAGGCCAGCTTAGTTCCTGGATCGCTGGTGTCAGCCTGCTGATCTGTATCCAGCTTGTGTCCCTCTCCAGGCTCGTAGAGAGCCATTCCTTAGGAAGAGAAGAGAGTTGACCCATACACAGAACTCTCCATGGCATGGCCAGCCCAGAGAGAGTCCTTGCATTTAATACTGCACTCAGTTCCAGCTAGAAACACAGGAGAGTCACCCCTCCCTCAAAGCGCCCCTGCTATCCCTGAGCCACTCCTCCCTGTATTCGCTGATGGGAAGGACAGGAAAAAGAGCCAAGGTCAGAAGCCTTCTCTCTCTGTTAGCAGGAAGAATTGAGGCCTTGTGCTGACCAGGCTCCCAGGTGTAGCCAGGGGAGGTTCCCTTTGCCTGAGCACACAGGTGTTTCCTATTCCTGACATGGTTGGCTCACCAGGCAATTGTGCCCCTCACTGCATTTTCAACAGTACCACACTGTCATCTCTCGTGACGAACTCTGGACCTCTGTTTCCATGACCATCTATTGATTCCTCCACCCACCCATACTAGGTTCAGCCTTGAGGCCCTTCAGAGTCTATGTCTCTGAACAATATTCTCTCCTTTAAACTGGGAGTCCGGTGGAGTCCCTGGGCCTGTGCATTACGGTGGGCCCCAGGATCCCATGCGATTTGGTCTCAGAACTATATGGACTTTGGGAGGGACAGGGTGTTTTAATATGCCAGGAGAGGTTTGGAGAGTTGAGCTCGTCTGGAGGTGGCCCACCTGCCAAGGAATGGTGCAGCGCCATTCACACAGGAGGCCATTCTCATCTCTCCTAGTGAACTTTCACCTTCTCCTTATCCAGATTGACCTTTTCGTTCTTTCCTTAGGGTTTATTTACCGATTTCTGTGAGAGAGAAGGAGGAGAGTACACATGACTAAGGGGTGAGGCAGAATGAAAGGAGCTTCTAGGAGACTCCCTGCTGAGCACAGAGCTGGCCTTGGGGCCCCATCTCACAACCTGCCTCAGCCCCAGCAAATCAGACCTGCTACAGCCTTAGGCCCTAACTCTAACCCTGGATGGGTTTTCAAGCTTCCGTCTCATGAACCCTGCCCCCATGTCCCCCTAACTGAGGACACGTGAACCACATGACAGGACTTCTCCTGCCCCCCAGGAGGACACCGTGCCATTTGGAGCTTCCCAGAACCCTCAGCGCAGGAGGAACAGGCATGCTCCCCTGAGGACACCATCACATTCGGCAATGCCCTGGCCAAAAACCCAGGGACTTACACACCGCCTGACAGCTGCCATCAACTCAGGCCCGGGGATGCCAGCTTCAGCACCAGCAAATGGTTCCTCCCCTGCCCCTAGGCCTATCCCTAATCCCAGGTTGGGTGTTCAGACTTCTGACCCTAGAGGTCAGACCCCCAAGCCCTCGTGATTGGGAACCACTGAGCCAAATGCCAAGACTCTGCCTTAAACCCCAGAAGACATTGATATTTTTTAGCTGTGCAGAATCCTCCGAGAAGAGGAAACCTGCATGCTCCCCTCAGGCCACCCACACATTCGATCTCCCCCTCACATGGACAGGATTCCTGTAGCTGATGGGCCGCCTGACCACAGCTCTCATCTTATTCCCGTGGGCACCCCACCTCAGCATCAGCAGATTGGGCCTGCCATGACCCTAGGTCCTAACTCGGACCAAAGGTTGGGTTTCCATGCTTCCGTCCCCAGAGCCCTGGTCCCAGGTCTCCTGACTGGAGACCCCTGAGCCACATGCCAGGACTCTGCCAGCCACTCAGGAGGACACCATGCCATTTGGAGCCCCAAAGCACTCTCAGAATGGGAGGAAACTTCATGCACCCCTGAGGCCATACCGACATTCAGTGGCCCCCAGGCCAGAAACCCCGGGGCTTACACACCCCCAGGCCACCACCCCCAACTCAGCCCCTCCCCGGGGAACCTGCCTCAGGGCTAGAGGATCGGGCCTGCCATGCCCCTAGGTCCTAACAGTGGGTTGGGTTTTCAGGCTTCCATTTCCAGGTGTGTGGCCCCTGAGCCCTCCCCTTTGGGGTCCACTGAGCAACACACCAGGACTCTACCTGCCACTGGGGAGGATACAGTGCCCTTTGGAGCAGCGCTGAACACTCAGAGTGGGAGAAAACTTCATGCTCCCCCTGAGGCACCCACACGTTCAATGGAGTCCCCTGGCCACAAAAACGGCAGCTGACACGACAGTTGACACTGCCCTCAACACATTCAATGTGGAGGGCGCCTCAGGCCCCCAGGTGGTACCTGCCGAAACTTTATGCCTTGAGCCTAAACCCTAGGATGGATTTTCAGGATTTCATGTCCAGAAGCCTGGCGCCCAAGCCCCCCGCAGGGGATGCCTGAGCCAAACACCAGGACTCCTCCTGCCACAAAGGAGGACACCACGCCATTTGCATCCGTGCAGAAACCTAAGACCAGGAGAAATATGCAGGAACCCCTGAAAACTCCTCCATTTTTGGTGGTCCCTCAGCAAGAAAGCCAGGGGCTTATGCACCACCTGACGGCTGCCCTACATTCGGCCTCTCAGGTAGGCCACATCCGCGCCAGCAGATCTGGCCTGCAATGCCCCTAGGTCCTAACCCTTTCCCCAGGTGGGCTCTTCAGGCTTCCTTCCCCAGAGGCCTGGTGACCAAGCCCTCCTGATTGGCAAATCCTGAGCCACATAATGGGACTCTGCCTGCTTGCCAGGAAGAATACATGCCCTAGGAAGCTACACTGAACCCTTAGAGTGACAGAAACCTGCATGTACCCCAGAGGCCAGCCGCCCACCTTAGGGAGCCACCCTCATCACAAACCTGGAGGCTGACACACCACCTTTCACATGCCCTCAACTCAGCCCCTGGGGACGCCACTTCAGCACCACCACACCAGGCCTCCCATACTCCTAGGCCCTAACCCTAACCCTAGCTTGGGTATTCAGACTTTGGTCAATGGAAGCCTGGCCCAAAAGCCCTCCTGATTGGGGACCCCTGATGCACACACCAGGGCTCTGCTTGCCTCTCGGGTTGAAACCGTGCCACTTAGAACTGGGCAGAATGCTTAGATTGGGAGAAATCTGCATGCACCCCTGAGGTCATCCCCAAATTCGGCGGCCTCCCTGGCCACAAACCAAGGGCTTATGCACTGCCTTATGACTGCCCTCAACTGAGCCCCCAGAGGAGCCCATCTCAGCTCTGGTATATCAGGCCTGCCATGCCCCTAGGCCTTAATTCTAACCCTAATGCTAGGTTGGGTTTTCAGGCTTCTATCCCCAGAAGCGTGGCCTCCAACCCCTCTGGACTGAGCACCCTGGAATCTCACTCCCAGGCCCGAGAACCAGGGGCTTACACACCCCAAGACCACCAACCCCAACTCAGGTCCCTGGGGAACCTGCCTCAGTGTTAGAGGATCGGGCCTGCAATTCCCCTAGGTCCTAACACTGGTTTGGGTTTTCAGGCTTCCATTTCCAGGTGTGTGGCCCCTGAGTCCTCCCCTTTGGGGACCACTGAGCCACACAATAGAACTCCGCCTGCCACTGAGGAGGACACAGTGCCCTTTGGAGTTGTGCTGAACCCTCAGAGCGGGAGAAAACTTCATGCTACCCCTGAGGCACCCAGAGGTTGGAAGGAGCCCCCTGGCCACAAAAAGGGCAGCTGATAGGCCAGCTGATCCTGCCATCAACTCATTCAATGTGGAGGGCGCCTAAGCGCCCCCAGGAGGTCCCTGCCGAACTTTTATGCCTTGAGCCTAACCCTAGGATGGATTTTCAAGCTTTCATCACCAGAAGCCTGCCCCTAAGTCCCCCAGCAGGGGATGCCTGAGCCAAACACCAGGACTCCTGCCACCCAGGAGGACACCATGCCATTTGTATCCGTGTAGAACCCTCAGACCGGGAGAAATATGCATGAACCCCTGAAGCCTTCCCCAAATTCAGTGGTCCCTCCGCAAGTACGCCAGGGGCTTATGCACCAACTGACAGCTGCCCTCCACTCAGCCTCAGGGGTAGGCCACATCAGAGCCAGCAGGTGTGGCCTGCAATGCCCCTAGACCCTAACCCTTACCCTAGGTGGGGTCTTCAGGCTTCCTTCCCCAGAGGCCTCGTGAGCAAGCCCTCCTGATTGGGATATCCTGAGCCCTACTCTCAGACTCTGCTGCTCTTCAGGAAGAATCCAAGCCCTTAGAAGCTACACTGAACCCTTAGAGTGCGGGAAACCTGCATGTTCCCGGAGGCCAGCCCCCCACCTTAGGAAACCACCCTGGTAACAACCCTGGAGGCTGACACACCACCTGTCCCATGCCCTCAACTCAGTCAGGCCACATCAGTGCCAGCACACTGGGTATGCCATGCTCCTAGGACCTAAGCCTAACCTGAGCTTGGGTATTCAGACTTTGGTCCATGGAAGCCTGGCAGCAAAGCCCTCCTGATTGGGGACCACTGATGCACACACCAGGGCTCTGCTTGCATTTCGGGTTGAAACCGCGCCATTTAGAACTGGGCAGAATGCTTAGATTGGGAGAAATCTGCATGCCTCCCTGAGGTCACCCCCAAATTCGACAGCCTCCCTGGCCAAAAACCAAGGACTTACGCACTGCCTTATGACTGCCCTCAACTGAGCCCCCAGAAAAGCCCACCTCAGGTCTGGTGGATCGGGCCTTCTATGCCCCTAGGCCCTAACCCTAACCCTAGCTTGGGTTTTCAGACTTTGGTCCATGGAAGCCTGGCCCCAAAGTCGTCCTGATTGGGGACCCCTGATGCACACACCAGGGCTCTGCTTGCATTTCGGGTTGAAACCACGCCATTTAGAACTGGATAGAATGCTTAGATTGGGAGAAATCAGCATGTCTCCCTGAGGTCACCCCCAAATTCAGCAGCCTCACTGGCCACAAACCAGGGGCTTATGAACTGCGTTATGACTGTCCTCAACTGAGCCCCTAGAGGAGCCCACGTTAGCTCTGGTAGATTAGGCCTGCCATGCCCCTAGACCCTAACTCTAAACCTAATGCTAGGTTGGATTTTCAGGCTTCCATCCCCAGAAGCCTGGCCCCAAGCCATCCGGACTGAGCACCCTGGAATCTCACCTCAAGAGTCTGCCTGCCATACAGTTGGAAACTCTGCCACTTGGAGCTGTGCAGACTCCTCCGAGGAGAGACGAAATCTGCAAGCATCCCTGAGGCCTCCCACACATTCGACGGCTCCCCTGGCCACTAAAATGGAGGCTGACTTGCTGAATGACAACAACCATTTGGAGGTGGGCTCGGGGGCGGGGACATGTAAGTTTCTCCTGCTCTGAGGTTTCTTAGAAGTTGCAAATGGCCCAGTTTCCTCCTGAGTGGAATGCAGAGTCCTGGCATGTGGATTAGTGGTCCCCAGTCAGGAGCGCTTGAGGGCCAAGCGTCTGTGTCCCGAAGCCTGCAAACCCATAGTAGGGTTAGGGTTAGGGCCTAAGGTCATGGCAGGTCAATCCGCCTCTGCTGAGGCTGGCTCTCTGAGGGGTTGAGTTGAGGGTGGTGTCATTGAGCACGTCAGTCTGAGGTGGCGTCCCCAGGTCTGAGGGTTCTGCATGGATGCCAATGGCATGGTGTCCTCCTGGGTGGCAGGAGGAGTCCTGCTGTGTGGCTCAGGCATCCCCTGCCAGGGGGCTTGGGGGCCAGGCTTCTGGTGATAGCCTGAAAATCATCCTAGGGTGAGGCTTGAGGCATAAAGTTTCGGCAGGCACCACCTCAAGGCGCTGAGGCGCCCTCCACATTGAATGAGTTGAGGGCAAGATCAGCTGGCCTGTCAGCTGCCCTTTTTGTGGCCAGGGGGCTCCTTCGAACCTGTGGGTGCCTCAGGGGAAGCATGAAGTTTTCTCCCGCTCTGAGGGTTCAGCGCAGCTCCAAAGGGCACTGTGTCCTCCTCAGTTGCAGTCTAAGTCCTGGTGTGTGGCTCAGTGGTCCCAAAGGAGAGTTCTCAGGGGCCATGCACCTGGAAATGGAAGCCTGAAAACCCAACCCAGTGTTAGGGCCTAGGGGCATGGCAGGCCTGATCCTCTAGCCCTGAGGCAGGTTCCCCGGGGGGCTGATTTGGGGGTGGTGGCCTGGGGGTGTGTAAGCCCTGGGGTTTCTGGCCTGGGGGCCACTGAATGTCTGTATGGCCTCACGGGGTTATGCAGGTTTCTCCCACTCTGAGAGTTCTGTGGGGCTCCAAATGGCATGGTGTTCTCCTCGGTAGCTGGCAGAGTCCCGGCATGTGGCTCAGGCGTCTCCAATCCGGGGGCTTCGCGGCCAGGGCTCTGGGAATGGAAGCATGAAAACCCAACCTTCGGTCCGAGTTAGGGCCTAGGGCCATGGCAGGCCCAGTATGCGAATGCTGAGCTGGGGTGTCCAGGGATATAAGCTGAGAGCTGTGGTCAGGTGGCCCATCAGCTACAGGGATAATGTCCGGGTGGGGGGGCACCGAAATGTGGATGGCCTGAGGGGGCATGCAGGTTACTCCTTCTCGGAGGGTTCTGCACGCTAAAAAATGTCAGTGTCCTCCGTGGTGGAAGGCAGAATCCTGGCATGTGGCTCAGCGGTTCCCAATCACAAGGGTTTGGGTTCTGACCCTAGAGGACAGAAGTCAGAACACCCAACCGGGGATTAGGGTTAGGGCTAAGGGGCACGGGAGGAAACATCTGCTGGTGCTGAGGCTAGTTCCCCGGGCCTGAGTTGATGGCAGCTGTCAGGCAGTATGTAAGTCCCTGGGTTCTTGGCCAGGGCACTGCCAAATGTGGTGGTGCCCTCAGGGGAGCATGCCTGTTCCTCCTACGTTGAGGGTTCTGCACAGCTCCAAATGGCACGGTGTCCTCCTGGGGGGCAGGAGAAGTCCTGTTATGTGGTTCACGTGTCCTCAATTGGGGGAACATGGGGGCCAGGGTTCTTGAGACGGAAGCTTGAAAACCCATCCAGGGTTAGAGTTAGGGCCTAAGGCTGTAGCAGGTCTGATTTGCTGGTGCTGAGGCAGACTCCACCTGGAAAGGAGTTGAGGCAGGGGCAGCTGGTGCCTTAGCCTCTGAATTTATGGCCAGAGAGGCTGCCCAATGTGTTGTGGCTTCAGGGGTGCATGAAAGATTCTCCCACTCTGAGGTTCCCTGGCAGGTCCAAACGGCATGGTGTCCTCCTCAGTGGAAAGCAGGCTCCATATTCCCCAGTCAGGAGGGCTTGGGGCCAGGCCTCATCGGACCGAAGGCTGAAAATCCAACCTAGGGTTTGTGTCAGGGTTAGGGCCTAGGGCCATAGGAGGCCCCTTCAGCCAACCCTGATGTGGGATCTCAGGGGGACTGTGTTGAGGGCAGTGGTAGAGATAGAATTTTGGCCATCGAGGCCGCTGAATGTGGGACTGTTCTCAGAATGGCAGGCAGATGTCTTCCTCTGTGAGGGTTCTGACCTGCTCCAAAGAGTATGATGTCACCTGGGGGCTGGAAGAATTCTTCTGTATGGCTGGGTCATTTCCAATCAAGGGGGCTTTGGGTCCTGGCTTCTGAATACTGAAGGCTGAAAACCCCACCTATGGACAGGGTTTGGAACTAAGGGGAATAGCAGTCCCGATTTGTAGGCGCTGAGGCAGTCGCCCCTGGGGCTGAGTAGAGGGCAGTTGTAAGGCGATGCATAAGACCCTGATTTGTGGCCAGAGTGGCAGCGGGATTTGGGGTGGCCTTAGGGGCATGGGGCATGTAAGTTTCTCCTGCTCTGAAGGATTTTTGCATTTCCAAATGGCTCAGTTACCTCCTGAGTGGAATGTAGAGTTCTCACATGTGGATTAGTAGTCCCCAGTCAGGAGGGCTTGAGGGCCAAGCCTCTGTGTTCCTAAGCCTGCAAACCCATACTAGGGTTAGGGTTAGGGCCTAAGGGCATGACAGGTCAATCTGCCTGTGCTGAGGCTGGCTCTCTGAGGGGTTGAGTTGAGGGGAGTTGTCATTTAGCATGTCAGCCTCCGTTTTAGTGGCCAGGGGAGCCGTCGATTGTGTGGGAGGCCTCTGGGATGCTTGCAGATTTCTCCTCTCCTCCGAGGGGTCTGCACAGCTCCAAGCAGCAGGGTTTCCAACTGTGTGACAGGCAGACTCTTGGGGTGAGATTCCAGGGTGCTCAGTCCGGAGGGCTTGGGGGCCAGGATTCTGGGGACGGAAGCCTGAAAACCCAAACTAGCGTTAGGGTTAGAGTTAGGGCCCAGGAGCATGGCAGGCCTGAACTACCAGAGCTGAGGTGGGCTCCTCTGGGCGCTCAGTTGAGGACAGTCATAAGACAGTGCGTAAGCCCTTGGTTTGTGGCTAGGGAGGGCGCCGAATTTGGGGGTGACCTCAGGGAGGCATGCAGATTTCTCCCAATCTAAGCATTCTGCCCCATTGTAAATGGTGTGGTTTCACTCCGAGAGGCAAGCAGAGCCCTGGTGTGTGCATCAGGGGTCCCCAATAAGGAGGGCTTAAGGGCCAGGCTTCCAAGGACAAAAGTCTGAATACCCAACCTAGGGTTAGTGTTAGGGCCTAGGAGCATGGCAGGCTCGGTGTGCTGGTGCTGACGTGGCATCCCAGGGGCTGAGTTGAGGGCATGGGACAGGTGGTGTGTCAGCCTCCAGGTTTGTGACCAGGGTGCCTGCCTAAGGTGGGGGGCTGGCCTCCAGGAAACATGCAGGTTTCTCTCACTCTAAGGGTTTTGTGTAGCTTCAATGGGCATGGATTCTTCCTGGAGAGAATGCCTGTTACTCCTGTGCTGAGGGTTCTGCGCAGCTCCAAATGGCACAGTGTCCTCCTCAGGGGCAGAAGTCCTGTCATGTGGTTCAGGTGTCCTCAATTGGGGGGACATGAGGGCCAGGTGTCCTGAGGGCAGGTGTCCTCGTGGCTCTTTTTCATATCCTTTCCACCAGCGAATACACAGATGAGTGGCTCAGGGATAGCAGGGGTGCTTTGGGGGGAGGGTGACTCTCCTGTGTTTCCATGTGGAACTGAGTGCGGTATTAAATGCAACGGCTCTCTCTGGGCGGGCCATGCCATGGAGAGTTCTGTGTATGGGTCAACTCTCTTCTCTTCCTAAGGAATGGCTCTCTATGAGCCTGGAGAGGGACACAAGCTGGATACAGATCAGCAGGCTGACACCAGCGATCCAGGAACTAAGCTGGCCTATGGTGTGTTTCTGTATGCATGTTTGCATGTGTGTGTGTTTGTCTTTCCATCTGTGCTCATTATCTAACTCGTGTGTGGAATGATATGTGTGTGAGGTGAGGGGGACAGGTGTTCTGGCTTGGGTGGTGTATGTGTGGTCTATGGAGGTGTGTTGAATATGGGCCTGTACCTCTGTGGGGTGAACGCAGTTCTCGACTGGTGTGTATGTGGTGTGTTTTGTGTGTTATGTGTTTGGTTTATGTGAGTTGGAGATGTGTTTTGCATGGTGTATGTTTGGTGTTTGTGTAGAGTGTATGGGTGGGGGCATTTGTGGTGTGTCTAGGTGACATACGTGCAGTGTGTTTGTGATATATGTGTTGTGCGGGGGTGATTTGTGTGCTCTGTGAAAGCTGTCATTGTGGTGTGGTTTTGGGTGGTCTGTGTGGCCTGAGTGTGGTGTATCGATGGTGTGTGCATGGGCTGCGTGTGTTTGTGTGTGTGTCATGCCTTTTCTGTGGTCCACGTGTGGTGTGTTGGTAGGAGATGGGTGGGGTGCGTGGTGTATTGTGGCTTGTGTATGGTGTGTGTTGTGTGTTTGACATGGTTTTCTGTGGTTGAAATGTGGTGATTTCCTGGCCTATATGTGCCCTGTGTTTTTAGGTGGCCTGTGTGGACCGTGTACATGCATGGGCAGAGTGCATTACACTGTGTAAAGTACTTCTGTGTATGTAGGTGTTTGAGTGGTTTCTGTGTATGCATTTGGCATATGTCAGGGTGTGTGTGTCAGGCCAGCATGTTGAGTTTTCTCTAGTCCACCTGTGGTGATATGAGGTGTAGGTGAGCACTAGCCTTATGGCGTGTAGACGGTGTATGCGGGGTGGGTGGGTGCTGTATGTGTGGTGAGTCTTTGTTCAGCTGTAGTGTGTGAGAGGGGAATAGGTAGCATATTTGTGTATAGGTGTGTCCGGTGTGTTTGTGATGTTATGGTGGCTTGGTGATTTGTATGTGTGTTTGTGTGCCAGAGACAATGTTCTGTGTGGAATACGTGTAGTGCTTGCGTTGTATTGGGTAGTGTGTGCGGTCCATATTGGGTGGGTAGCTGTGTGTGCGTCCTATGTGTTGTACGTGTCATGTGTCTGTTGTTTGTGAGGTCCATGTGGTAAATGGGTCCTGTATGGGCAGGTATGGGGGATGTGTGTGGCGTCCTTTGTTGTGTACTGTTTATATGGTGTGTGGTGTGTGTTTGCATTGCATGGATGACGTATATGGTAGGTGGGTTGAGCCTTTGGTGGAGGTGCTGTGCACGTTTGCTGGCCATTTGGTGTGGGTGCCCTATAAGAGTTACGTGCGGTTTTCATGTGTTTTCACGGTGCACGGGTGAGTGCGGAATGTGTGTGGTGCCAGTCTGTGTGCGACTGACAAGTGCTGGCGTTGGATGGGTGGTGCGACTCTTGTGGGCCATCTGTGTGCAGCTACTGGGGTTTCTTGGTGGTGTGGGTGGTTGGCATTTGTGTGGTGTTTGTGGAGTTCCTATGTGTGCAGCATACGTGTTATTGTGTGTGCATGTGTGATGTCTGTGGGGGCAAGTACATTTGTGTGCTTGGTATGTGTCCTGTGTATTTATGATTGCTGGTGTGCATGTTTCGTAGGAATCTGTGTGTGTTTGGCACAGTGTGTGTGTGTGTGTCTATGTGTCTCTGTGTGTGTGTGTTACATACAGCCTGTGTGTGGGGGGGCGTGTTTGTGAGGTATTGGGTGGTAGTGGAGTGGTGAGTATGTCATCTACGAGACATGAGTGTCGTGTCTGTGGTGCATGTGAGTTTCTGTAGGATATGGGAACTGTGTGCCTTCTGTGTGTGTGTGTGTGTGCATGAGCAAGCACTGTGTTCCATGGAGGGAATGTGCTTGTGATAAATTTATTTGGCGCTTTTGGTTTGACTGTGTTGTAGAGGAGGTAAACCAAAGGTGAGTGTGTGGTGGATGCGAGCTCTCTGTGGTTTTTGGTTCGTGTGGGTACAGTAGGTGTGTGGCACACATTGTGTATGTTGCACGGTTTGTGTGTTTCTGTGGTGAACTTGATGTGTGCTCTGTATGTTATAAGTGTGTGGTCATGTGTTGGGTGTGAGTTTTGTGTGTAGCACATGTGTTGTGTATGTTGCATATGGGCACAGTGTATGTGTGGTGATTGTGTGGTTATATATGTGTTGGTTTCAGTGGCATTCATATCGTGTGTGTGTGTGGTGTATGCCTATTGTGTGTGTTCTATGTGTCAAGGGTGAATACAGAGCCTATGAATGTGTTCTCTGTAGGAGTGGTGTGTTTATGGTGTAAGTCTCGTATGGGGTGACCTATGTGTAGTGTGCAGGTGTTTGGTATATGTGTTTGGTGCATGTGAGGTATGGGTGCTAGGTCTGTAGGCCCTGTGTTGTGCGTGGTGGGTCTGTAGTTTGTACCAAGGGCATGTGATGGAAGTGTACCCGGGCCTGCTGTTTCTGTGCTGTCTTGGGGTGCGCAAATGTATGTGATACATGCAGCTGTGAGAGTGGCATGTGTGTGGTGATGGTATGGCTAATCGTCAGTGCACTGGCCACAGTCCTTTCAGCAGCAACTATCCAGGGACAGGAGGGCTACCATGCTGGGAAATACCAGACGCCAGTTAGGCTCACTTACCCAAAATCAAAGTGAGATGTCATCAAAATCTTTGGGTGATGGCAGTGTGAGTGAGAACTCCATCCACATTGGCTTTGAACAAAGACCTAGGCCAAAAAATGGAATGTTATGGGAATGCCCACTGAGAGTATCCATGTTCTACAGTTCACAAGGAAAGAAAAAAAAAAAAAAACAAAAAGAAAACCTTGGAGGGAGAGAACTAAAATTTTCCCCTTGTCCCAGGAAAGAGGCCACCTCCCCCCAAAACCCTATAGTTTGGCCTACACACAATCATTTTCTGCTGAGCCTCTTGAAAGCTGCGAAGGTTCCTGATGTCCCAATTGTTCTGAAACCAACTTTTGAGGAGCCCTGCCACAACATCCCCTCAGTACTAAGATCTGTGCAGCACTAGCGAGGCTAGTGCTCTGACCCCCTGGCTGGGAGTGATGCCTTCCTGTCATCTAGTTTCAGGTAAAAACAAAAGCGTAGAGCCCTCTGGTGGGCTCCAGGGGTTAAGCATCTGACTCTTGTTTGCAGCTGAGGTCAGGATCTCATGGGTTGTGAGATGGGGACCCAAGACCAGCTCACTGCTCAGCAGGGAGTCTACATGAAGCTCTTCTCATCCTGCCCCTCCCCCTAGTCATGTGGACTCTCCTCCTTCCCTCACACATAAATCAGTAAATAAACCCTTAGGAATGAATGAATGGGTCAACCTGAATACACAGAAAGTTAAGGTTCACGAGGAGAGATAAGAATGGCCTCCTGTGTGAATGAATGGCTGTGCACTATGCCCTGGGAATTGGGCCACCTCCAGAAGAGCTAACGCCTGTGAAGTTGGGAAAAGAGAAATCTCCATTGTTCCATATGGGACCCCTGTGAGTAAGTGGCTGTCATTCTCCCCTGAGAAAGACAGGGACAGCTTCTGGACTTGGTTGTTTCCCCTACCCCCTACCCAGCTCACCGGTAGAGACAGCAGAGGTTCAACAATACATGTACTGTGGTACATGTACAACCACATGTACTTACCACTGCTTCTCAGCTCTTGAGAATGGGACGTTGGGCAGTATGCCTCTAAAGGGTATTTTCTGCACCCGCCAAGTCTCGGGGCATACTGCACGTACATGGCTTATCCCTTCTTCACAAGGAAGGCATCTGGATCAGCCAGGGGAGGGAAGCAACCTGGTTACTGAGCACTGTGTTTACACCAGCTGGCCAACCAATCACTCAGGGACATGAATGCCATTGTTCCTTTTCAGATATCGGACACTGATTGCTCTCCCGTACCATTGGATCAGAGTGGGAACTAGACACCAGTCCCCGGAAAGAAGTCTATTCGTGCTACTTTGCCCATTTTTTTCTTTAACGGGATGGCTTGTTTTTTAAGTGTTCATTTGATAAGTTCTTTATCTATTTCGTATCTTACCCATTCCTAGAGGGTCATTTGCAAATATCTTCCCCTTTCCAGAGGATTGCCTTTTAGGTTTGCACATTGTTTGTTTCCTTCAGTGTGCAGAAGCTTTTCCTTGTGATGAAGCCCACACGCTTTACTTTAAATCCGTTTCCCTTACCTCATGACACATACTAATTGAGATTTTCCTATGCTGGCTGTGGTGCATAAACACTGAATCTTGGCACACTGAAAAATTAAAATAAAAACTAAAAAAAAAAAAGATTTTCATACTGCCAACAATGTTACCACCTGTGTAGTCCTCTAGGATTTACGTTTACTGTAGTGGAGTGGAGTGGAGTTTAGTTTCAGGGGTAGAATTGAATGACTCATCAGCTGCATATAACACCCAGCCCTCATTACAGCAAGAGCCCTCGTTCATGCCCCTCAACCAATGACTCCATCTCCCCAACCACCTGGCTTCCAGCAACCTACAGGTTGTGTCCTAGAATTTCCTAGAATTAAGACCTCCTTCATGCCCATCACCCAGATATCCCATCCCCCACCACCACCTCCCTTCCTGGCACACTCTCACTTTGTTTCCTAGAGTTCTCCCATTGTTTGCCTCATTGTTTTACACTTATATTCTTTTTCATTTCCTTCCCCCATGTTCATCTGTTTTGTTTCTCCAATTAAACTTATGTGTGAAATCATATGTATCTGTCTCTGATGAATTTATTTGGCTTTGCATAATATGGCAAGATGTCATTCTTTTTGATGGCTTAGGAGAATTCAATTGCACGTGCATGGGCACATGCGTGTGTGTATGAGTATCAGAGAGGGAGAGAGAGAGAGAGAGAGACTGACAGAAAGAGAGAGAGAGATAACTTCATTATCCTGGCATTCATCTGTTGATGGACAGAAGGGCTCTTTCCACACTTTGGCTATTGTGGACATTCCTGGCCTAAGCCAAATATGCTCACTTACACAGAATCAAAGTGAGAAGTCATCAAAATCTTTGGGTGATGGCAGTGTGAGTGAGAGCTCCATACGAATTGGCTGTGAGCAAAGACTGAGACCAAAATATGAAAGGTTATGGGAATGCCCACTGAGAGGATCCACATTCTACAGTTCACCCAGGAAAGGAAAAAAAAAAAAACCCTGTGAAGGAGAGAACTAGCATTGTTTCCCCTTGCCCCAGGAAGGAGGCCACCTCCCCCCAAAACCCTATAGTTTGGCCTACACACAAACATTTTCTGCTGATCCTCTCCAAATCCCCGAAGAGTCCTGATGTCCCAATTGTTGTGAAACCAACTTTTGAGGGGCCCGTCACACAACATCCCCACAGTCCTAAGATCTCTGCATGAGTCCCCACATGAAGAGCGAAGCTAATGCTCTGAAACCCTGGCTGGGAGTGATGCCTTGGTGTCATCTACTTTCAGGTAAAAAGTAAAGGTTCGAGCTCCCTGGAGGGCTCCAGCGGTTAAGAACCGGACTCTTGTTTGCAGCTGAAGTCATAATCTCATGGGTTCTGAGATGTGTCCCTAAGGCCAGATCTATGCTCAGCAGGGAGTCTATGTAAACTGCTCTCTTTCTGCCCGGAGCCCAAATCATGTGTTCTCTCCACCTTCTCTCTCCAAAAACATTCTACAGCACACTCCACAAACACCTTGTGTCCTATTTGCAGAATTCTGAGGACCCAACAGTGATGTGGAAGTGGCAGCCCAATACCCTACATCTTTCTCTGTGCAAGCAAGAGGAAGCTCTCCTCCACCTTCCACATGGTAGATGTCCTGGAAAACGCTTCCTTCCTCGAATAGAAGAGGTTGCTGAAAGGCATTTTTCAGCCTTCTGCTGTCTCAGAGCTATGGGCACACAGCACAGTGGTTCGTTCCCGCGCTTGTTTTTAAAACCGCTTCTAGGCTCAGGAAATGAGACAGTAGTTGAGAGATGTGGCCCACACATTCCTTTCTCATAGTCAAGTAGAGGGGGCATCTTCCTTGCTGTTCACTCACAATTTCCTGGCTATTCATTAAGCGGCAGGGTTTCCAACTGTGTGGCAGGCAGACTCTTGGGGTGAGATTCCAGGGCTTGGGGGCCAGGCTTCTGGGGACAGAAGCCTGAAAACCCAAACTAGTGTTAAGGTTAGAGTTAGGGCCTAGGGGCATGCAGGCCTGATCTACCAGAGCTGAGGTGGGCTGCTCTGGGGGCTCAGTTGAGGGCAGTAAGAAGGCAGTGTGTTTGTGCTGCTGGTTTGTGGTCAGGGGGGCTGCTGAATTTGGAGGTGAACTCAGGGGGGCCTGCAAATTTCTCCCACTCTAAGGGTTCAGCACAGTTCCAAATGGCACGGTGTCCTCCTGAGTGGCAAGCAGAGCCCTGGAGTGTGCCTCAGGGGTCCCCAATCAGGAGGCCTTTGGGGCCAGGCTTCCATGGACCAAAGTCTGAAAACCCAAGCTAGGGTTAGGGTTAGGGCCTAGGAGCATGGCAGGCCCGGTGTGCTGGTGACCGCCACAGCACCTGCAAATCTGGCCTGCTATTCCTTTTAGTTCCAAACAATATCCATAGGTGGGGTTTTCAGCCTTCAGTATTCAGAATCCAGGACCCAAAGCCCCTTGATTGGGGACCAGCAAGCCATACCAAAAAATTCTGCCAGCCCCCCCACCAATACCATGTCGTTTGGAGCAGTTCAGAACCCTCAGAGAGGAAGAAATCGGCCTGCCATCCTGAGACCAGTCCCACATTCCGTGGCCTCCATGGCCACAATTCTATGGGTTTATGCACAGCCTGACCACTGCCCTCAGAACAGTTGCCCTGAGATCCCACCTCAGGGTTGGCTGAAGGGGCCTCCTGTGGCCCTAGGCCCTAACCCTCACACAAACCCTAGGTTGGATTTTCAGGCTTCTGTCCCATGAGGCCTGGCCCCGAAGCCCTCCTGACTGGGGAATATGGAGCCTAGGCCAGGACTCAGCCTGCCGCTGAGGAGGACACCATGCCGTTTGGAACTGCCAGGGACCCTCAGAGTGGGAGAATCTTTCATGCACCCCTGAAGCCACAACACATTGTGCAGCCTCCCTGGCCATAAACACAGAAGCTAAGGCACCAGCTGCCCCTGCCTCAACTCCTTTCCAGGTGGAACCTGCCTCAGCACCAGCAAATCAGACCTGCTATGGTCTTAGGCCCTACCTCTAACCCTGGAGGGGTTTTCAAGCTTCCATCTCCAGAACCCTGGCCCCCATGTCCCCCCAATTGAGGCCACGTCAACCACATGACAGAACTTCTCCTGCCCCCCAGGAGGACACCGTGCCATTTGGAGCTGTGCAGAACCCTCAGCACAGGAGGAACAGGCATGCTCTCCTGAGGATACCACCACATTCGGCAGTGCCCTGGCCAAAAACCCAGGGACTTACACACCGACTGACAGCTGCCATCAACTCAGACCCGGGGAAGCCAGCCTGAGCAGCAGCAGATGGTTCCTCCCGGGCCCCTTAGCCCTAACCCTAATCCCAGGTTGGGTGTTCAGACTTCTGACCCTAGAGGTGAGACCCCTAAGCCCTCGTGATTGGGAACCACTGAGCCACATGCCTGGACTCTGCTTCCACCCCAGAGGACACTGACAATTTTTAGCTGTGCAGAACCCTCCGAGAAGGAGAAACCTGCATGCTCTCCTCAAGCCACCGACACATTCGGTGCCCCCCCCCCACCTGGACACGATCCCTGTAGCTAATGGGTGTCTGACCACAGCTCTCAACTTATTCCCCTGGACACCGTACCTCAGCATCAGCAGATTGGACGTGCTATGACCCGAGGCCCTATCTCAGACCCAAGGTTGGGTTTTCATGCTTCCGTCCCCAGAGCCCTGGCCCCAAAGCCCCCTGATTGGAGACCCCTGAGGCACATGCCTGGACTCTGCCAGCCACCTAGGAGAACACCATGCCGTTTGGAGCTGCACAGAACTCTCAGAGTGGGAGAAACCTGCATGCCCCCGTGAAGCCATACAGACATTCATTGGCCCCAGGCCAGAAACCCAGGGGACTACATACCGCCAGACCACCACTCCCAACTCAGTCCCCTGGGGAACCTGCCTCAGGGCTAGAGGATCGGGCCTGCCATGCCCCTAGGCCCTAACACTGGGTTGGGTTTTCAGGCTTCCATTTCCAGGTGTGTGGCCCCTGAGCCCTCCCCTTTGGGGACCACTGAGCCACATACGAGGACTCCGCCTGCCACTGAGGAGGACACAGTGCCCTTTGAGCTGTGCTGAACCCTCAGAGTGGGAGAAAACTTCATGCTCCCCCTGAGGCACCCACAGGTTCGAAGGAGCCCCCTGGCCACAAAAAGGGCAGCTGACAGGCCAGCTGATCCTGCCCTCAATTCATTCAATGTGGAGGGCACCTCAGCGCCCCCAGGTGGTGCCTGCCGAACTTTTATGCCTTGAGTCTAACCCTAGGATGGATTTTCAGGCTTTCATCACCAGAAGCCTGGAATCCAAGCCCCCCGGCAGGGGATGCCTGATCCACGCACCAGGACTCCTCCTGCCACGCAGGAGGACACCATGCCATTTGCATCAGTGCAGAACCCTCAGACCGTGAGAAATGCATGAACCCCTGAAGCCTCCCTCAATTCCAGTGGGCCCTCCGCAAGAAAACCAGGGGCTAATGCACCACCTGTCTGCTGCCCTCCACTTAGCCTCTCGGGTAGGCCACATCAGTGCCGGCAGATCTGGCCTGCAATGGCCCTAGGCCCTAACCCTTACCCTAGGTGGGGTCTTCAGGCTTCCTTCCCCAGAGGCCTCACAAGCAAGTCCTCCTGCTTGGGAAATCCTGAGCCACACTCTCAGACTCTGCTGCTCTCCAGGAAGAATCCAAGCCCTTGGAAGCTACATTGAACCCTTAGAGTGAGAGAAACCTGCATGTTCCCCGGAGGCCACACCCTCACCTTAGGGAGCCACCCTGGTCACAAACCTGGTGGCTGACATACCTCCTGTCCCATGCCCTCAACTCAGCCCCCTGGGGATATCGCCTGAGAGCCAGCTCACTGGGCCTGCCATGTTCCTGGGCCCAAACACTAACCCTAGCTTGGGTATTCAGACTTTGGTCCATGGAAGCCTGGCCCCAACGCCCTCTTGATTAGGGACCCCTGATGCACACAGCAGGGCTCTACTTGCCTCTCAGATGGAAACCATGCCATTTAGAACTGGGCAGAACGCTTAGATTGGAAGAAATCTGCATGCCCCCCTGAGGTCACCACCTAATTCGGCGGCCTCCCTGGCCACAAACCAAGGGCTTATGCACTGTCTTATGACTGCCCTCAACTGAGCCCCCAGAGGAGCACACCTCAGCTCTGGTGGATCGGGCCTGCCATGCCCCTAGTCCCTAACGCGAACCCTAGCTTGGGTTTTCAGAATTGGTCCATGGAAGCCTGGCCCCAAAGGCCTCCTGACTGGGGACCCCTCAGGGACACTCCAGGGCTCTGCTTGCCACTCAGTATGAAACCATGCCATTTAGAACTGTGCAGAACCCTTGAGTAGGAGAAATATGCAGGCCCCCTGAGGTCACCCCTAAATTCGGCGGCCTCCCTGGCCACAAACCAGGGGCTTATGCACTGCCTTATGACTGCCCTCAACTGAGTCCCCAGAGGAACCCACCTCAGCTCCAGTAGATCAGGCCTGCCATGCCCCTAGGCCCTAACCCTAACCCTAACGTAGGTTTGGTTTTCAGGCTTCCATCCCCAGAAGCCTGGCCCCCAAACCCTCCGGACTGAGCACCCTGAAATATCACCCGAAGAGTCTGCCTGCCACACAGTTGGAAACCTTGCCACTTGGAGCTGTGCAGACCTGCACAGACACTGAGACACCAAAAGGCTGAGCAAATGTTATTCAGTGTCATCCTCTCCTTCAAAGTTGGAAGGGTTTTCCAAGTTTGCACCTTCTGGAACCTGAAGAAAAGTTTCCTATTGCTTGCACAGAGCAAGAAGTAGGGGTTTGGGCTCCCAACGACTACAACACCCTTAAGGTCCTCAGAGCTCTATATACAGGACACAAGTTGTTAGTGGAGTGTGCTGTAAAATGTTTTGAAAATGTGTCTTTGAGAAGACTAACAGAAGGGCCATTTCCCTAATTTTTCAGCACGGTCAGTTCCAACAGTTGTAATCCATGTGATCGATGGGATCATATCCCCGAAGTGGGTGACACTGAGAAAGAAGTGCCATCAGACAATGACAGCAGGTCACAGAAACCAAAAATAAACTCCCTTTCCAATGTTTATGCTAAAGCGTAAGGCAAATGCTAGGCACTTAGAGAAATCTGTGGGTTCAGATTGTACATTGCAACCTAGACCCATGTCATGGAGAAGGAGGACGTTTCAGATAAACATGTGGTCATCTCAAGAGAGATCAGTGTTCGGCACTCTGTGAAAAAAGGACATGCACCATGCGTCTTATGTTCGTGTAGTGTACTGTAAAAGGTTTTGAAAATGTGTCTTTGAGAAGACTAACAGAAGGGCCATGTCCTTTATGTTTCAGCACTGTCAGTTCCAACAGTTTTCATGTTTCTACAGGCTCAAACATGTCGAGTGTCAGTCCTGACGCATCCATCCTTCCTGGCATTTGAAGCCTTTCCCGCAAACGTGGAGAGTTTGGTTGGCCACGGATCTGTCTCACCCAAAGTACACTTCAGAAGCCTAAGAACAGTGCCATGCACATAATACACAGTCTCCAAATGGTCCGGAGATTGTCTTTTTCTTTCTTCTTTCCTGAAGCCATTTCAACTAATGTGTGCATGCCTGAAGGAGAAGGACATTCACTAAACAAAGCCCGTTCTACAGTCACTGCACACTGCAGAGAAAATGTCATACAATAACTGTGTGCTCTGTGGCCCATAGGGGCCTTTCCCGCAATGGGTAAAAATATATGGAAACGGCAATACAGGAAATCATAATAGGCAACTGTGAGTCAAATGCACTTTTCAGGGAACCCCTTGATGCAGGGAAAGAGCCTCCTCAAATGGCTGTGTGGAAGCCTTAGTGAAGTGCCTATTCCAACTCTGGGAATAAGATTTTTAGACTGAGATCTTTTTTCTCTAACCTGGATGTGTTCCAAAGAAGAGACCCACAGAATCACACATCCCACATGTTACTGCACATATCAGTTTGGTGGGAAGGCCTTGACAGGGAGAACGAGCACCGAGAGGAACATGCTCTAGATGTAACTGCATTCTGACCTTCTGAGTGGAATGCATTGTACTGTGATGTGTGATACCCTTGATTCTAAGAGAGAACACAGAACTTGAACCACCTTCACTTTTCGATGGGATTATATCCCTAAAGTGGGTGACACTGAGAAAGAAGTGCCATCAGACACATGACGGCCTGGAAACAGAAACAGAAAATAAACTCCCTTTCCAAAGTGTACGCTAAAGCGTAAGGTGAATGCTAGTCACTCTGCAAAATCTGTTGGTTCAAATTGTGCTTGCAATCTAGAGCACATATCAGGGAGACATAGTACATTTCAGATAAATGCGTGGTAGTCCTAAAGAGAGATGGGAGTTCAGAAATCTGAGAAACAAGGCCGTGCCCCAAGTGTCTTCTAAGTTCTTGATGCAAGACGAGAGGGGTATGACGCACGTAGGTGACGGGGCCAAACTTAAGATCCGCAAGCTGAAAGAGCACTCAGCAAGAACACAGCAGAGAATGTGCTTTCAAGCCACGCTCCCTTTTGGGAAGAGATAAGCATTTCAACATGTGTGGCAATGCCTGAGGAAGGTGCCCAGAACGGATCTCTGCGGAAAGAAAGCTGTGAATGCAATGGAACATTGCATGAGCCTTTGATGAAGATACACCATTTCCCTTGTATACCTATAAGACAGGAAAAAGCTTTTGTGGACCCGTCCTTCAGGAACCCTCTTACCTTTCAAAGAATAGGCAGTTGGGAAATTGTGAGTGAACAGCAAGGAAGACACCCACTACACTTGACACTGAGAACCGAATGTGCAGACCGCATTTCCCAAGTACCGTCTCGCTTCCTGAGCCTAGAAGCGGTTTCAAATACAAGCGAGAACGCGAACAACTGTGCTGCGTGTCCATAGCTCTGAGACAACACAAGGCTGAGCAAACGCCTTTCACTGACCTTAACTTCTTCGAGGATGGAAGCGTTCTCCAAGGTTATACCTTGTGGAAGCTGAAGGAGAGCTTCCTATTGCTTGTACAGAGAAAGAAGCAGGGGTTTGGGCTGCCAACTTCTACAACCACCTTAGGCGCTCAGAGTTCTGCAAACAGGACACAAGGTGTTAGTGGAGTTTGCTGTAGAACGTTTTTGAAAATGTGTCCCTGAGAAGACGAACAGAAGGGCCATGTCCTTTATGTTTCAGCACTGTCAGTTCCAACAGTTTTCATGTTTCTACAGGCTCAAACTTGTCGAGTATCCGTCCTGATGCATACTTCCTTCCTTTCGTTTGAAGCCTTTTCAGCAAACGTGGAGTGTTTGGTTGGCCACGGATCTGTCTCACCCAATGTACACTTCAGAAGCCTAAGAACAGTGATATGCACTTAAATCACGGTCTCCATATGTCTCAGAAACAGTTTCAGAGACCCTCCTTTTGTATCTTCTTTCCTGATGTGAAACGCCATTTCAACTAAAGTGTGCATGCCTGAAGGACAAGGACATTCCCTAAATGAAGCCCGTTTTAGAGTCACATCACACTGCAGAGAAAATTTCATTTAATGACTGTGGGCTCTCTTCACCATAGGGGCCTTTCTGGCCATGTGGAAATACGTAAGCAAACGGCTCTATACGAAACGCTGATAGGGAAACCTGAGTCGTATTCACCTTTCAAGGAACCTCTTGATGCAGCAAAAATGCCTCCTCAAATGGCCGTGGGGGAGGGTTAGGAAACTACCCATGCTCAACCCTGGGAAATAAGGTTTTCCGACCTTATTAAGGCTTATTAAGGTTATTCCCCCCTTGAGTCTCTATTTTTGTAAGCATTGCGTAAACACCTAAGGTGCACATGCTGAAGCTTAGGGTGGCTTTGCTTTTAACCATTTGAGAAATTTCCAGTCCGTTTTCCAGTGTGCCTGCCCAGGTGGCCTTCCCACCAGCAGTGTAAGTGGGTTCCCCATTCTCCAAATCTCCGCCAACACCTGTTGTTTCCTGTGTTCTTAAGGGAACCGTTCTGAATGGAGAGAGGTGTTGTACTCTTGTACTTTTGATTTGTATTTCCCTGATGATGAGTGATGTTCACCATCATTTCATGGGTTCCTTAGCCATCTGGATGTCCTCTTTGGACAACAGGCATCTCTGAGTGCATAAACATTGCCTTATGCTTTAGCATACACGTTGGAAAGCGAGTCCAGATTCTGTTTCTGTTTCCCCGCCATCCTGGTTCTTACAGCACGTCCTTCTGAGTCCACAACCACTTTGTGGATGTGCTTCCATCGTCCAGTGAAGGAGGTTCACCTTCGGTGTTCTGTCTCAGAATCAAGGGTATCACCCATCACCGTAGAATGCCTTCTACTCAGAGTGGCAGGATGAGGGTCAAGTATATAGCACTACCTCTCAGTGCTCTTTCTCAGAGTCAAGGCTTTTGCACCAAAAAGGTACGTGCAGAAACATACGGGATGTGTGACTCAGCACGTCTCTTCATTAGAACACTTAGAGGTTCGAGAAAGAAGATCTTCATTGAAAACGTTTTGTGTCTAAGAGCTGAGCCTAGCGAAGTTCCCTACAGCTCCCTCACACACGTTTGAGGAGGCTGTTTCCCTCCATCCAGATATTCACTTAAAGGTGCATTCTACTCAAAGTTGCCTGATCAGGGTTACGAGGATAGGACTTTCCTTGCATTTTTGCATATGGCCGAAAATGCCCATAGAGCCCAGAGAGCGCACAGTCATTGAATGACATTTTCTCTGCAGTATGCCATGACAATACAAGGGGTTTGTTTGGTGAATGTCCTTCAGGCGTGCACATGTTAGTTCAAATTATTTATCACTTAAAGAAAGAGGACAGTGCAAAGACGGTCCCTGGTCAGTTTTAGAACTTTGAATTAAGTGCATGGGACTCATCTTAGGCTACTGACACGTACACGAGGAAAGCACAATCTGTGGCCGTCCAAGCTGCCTACATCTCTCATGTCAGGAAAGTCATGAGACCTTCCAAGCCATGAAGGCCAGCCAAGCTGCCTACATCTCAAATGTCAGGAAGGAAGATTGCATAAGGATGGACTCCCGACAAGTTTGAAACTGTAGAAACATGGAATCTGTTGGAACAGAGAGTGTGGAAACATAACGTACACAGCCCTTCTTTTAGTCTTCTCACACATTTTCAAAACCATCCTACACCATTCTCCACTCACACCGTGTGTCCTGTCAGCAGAACAGTGAGATCAAAAGGTGCTCGTTGAAGGGGGCAGCCGAAACACCTCCTTCTTTCTCTGTGCAAGCAAAAGGAAGCTCTCCTTCAGTTCTTACAAGGTACACACCTTGCAAAATGCTTCCATCTTCAAGGACATCAAGATCTCTGAAAGTCATTTGCTCCACCGTGTGGTGTCTTAGAACTGTGCTCACACAGCACAGTCCTTTGTCTCCATGCATATACTGGAATACGCGTTAAGCTCAGGAAAGGAGACAGTACTAGAAAGGATTGGCCCTGCACAGTTGTTTCTCAGAGTAAAATAGAGGGACGTCTTCCTTGTGCTTTCACTAACAATTTCCCAACTGCTTCATTCTTCGAGGGACAAGTGGAGAGCTGAAGGACGTTTCCACAAAAGCTGTTTTCTTTCTGAGAGTTATATGAAGAAACCGTTTTCTTTTCATCACACATTTGTGGAAAGTGGCATTCGATGCACAGCCTTTTCTCTCCAAGAGCAGTCCGTAGCTCCTCCCTGAAACAGGGACACACACATTGAAAATGCCTGTGTCTTCCCAAAAGCAAACTTTGAAAGCAGGTTTGCAGCCCTGTTCTTTCGTAGTGCTGTCTAAACATGCTCCCTCACCTACCTTGCCACATCAAGATGTTAGTCAGAAGACATAGTGCACTGCCTTGTTTCTCAGAGTTCCATATGTGGAGCTTTCTTTGGGACTGCCACACGTTAATCTGAAACCTCTTCTGTCACCATGGCATATGCTCTTGGTTGTAAGTTACATTCTGAACGAACAGGTTTCTCTGAATGCACAGTATTAGGCTTACAATTTAGCAAACACTCTGGAAAGGGCGTTTAGTTTCTGTTTCTGTTTCCCCGATGTCATGCTTCTCATGGCACTTCCTTCTGAGTCAACAACCTCTTTGGGGATGTGCTTCCATCGTCCAGTGCAGGAAGATCAAGTTCAAAGTGTAAGGTCGCAAGGTAGGGGAGGGAGCACGTTCAGATAACACTCTGAAAGAACACAGCCGAGAACCTACTATCAAGCAACGTTTGCTATTGGGAAGACACAATCATTATCAAAATGTGTGCCCATGCCTGAGGAAGGAGACACGGACTGATCTTGGAGAGAAAAGGCTGTACGTTGAATGACACTTTCCATGGGCATGTGATGACAGTACAATTGTTTCCTCATATAAATCTCAGAGAGGGAACAGCTTCTGTTTAACCATCCTTCAGCTACCCACTGGTTCCTCAAAGAATGAAGCAGTTGGGAAATTGTTACTGAAAGCACAGGTAAGATGCCCACTCTCTTTGACTCTGAAAAATGAGTGTGTGGGGCTGCACCTTTCAACTACTGTCTCCTTTCCTAAGCCTATAAGCATATTCCAATATGTGCACAGAGACAAAGGACTGTGCTGTGTGATCAGAGCTCTAAAACACCACATGGAAGAGAAAACACCTTTCAGTGATCTCGACATACTTGAAGATGGAAGAGCTTTCCAAGGTGTGTACCTTGTAAGACCTGAAGGAGAGCTTCTTCTTGCATGTACAGAGAAAGAAGAAGGTGTTTAGGCCACCACCTTCAACAAACACATTGTGAACTCAATGGTCTGCCTACAGGACACAAGGTGTGAGTGGAGAGTGGTGTAGGACCATTTTGAAAATGTGTGTTTGAGAAGGCCAAAGGAAGGGCCGTAAAAGTTATGTTTCACCATTGTCAGTACCAACAGTTTCGATTTTCTACAGTTTCAAACTTGTGGAAAGTCTGTCCTTAGGCAAACTTCCTTCCTAACGTTTGAAGCATTTTCAACAGATGTACAACGTTTAGATGGCCACAGATCGTGATCTCCCAGTGTACGTGTTATTAGCCTCAGAACGGGACCATGAACACAATTCACAGTTCAAAACTACCCAGACACCATCTTTGTACTATCTTCTTTCCTGAAATGATCAGCCATTTCAACTAACGTGTGCACACCTGAAGAACAGTCACTAAACGAAGCCTTTCCTATTGTCCCCGCACACTGCATAGAAAATGTCATTCAATGAATGTGTGCTCCTTGGGATAGAGGGGCATTTGAGACCATGGGCAATAATGCAAGGAAACTCCTATGCACGTAACCCTGATCAGTAAACTCTAACTAGAATGCACTTTTCAATGAAAATCTGGATGCAGGGAAATAGCCCCCGCAAACGGCTGTGTGGAAGCATTAGGTAACTGCCCCATGCTCAACTCTGAGACACAAGACATTTTCGACAAAGATATTATTTCACGAACTTGGAAATGTTCCAGTGAAGAGACGAGCAGAGTCACACATCCTGTATGTTTCTGCACAAGCCTGTTTGGTGCGAAAGCCTTGATTCTAGAAGGAGCACTGAAAGGAAAGTGCTTTGTCTGCGACCCTCATCCTGCCGCTCTGAGTAGAAGGCATTCTACTGTGATTGGTGATAACCTTAATTCTGAGACAGAACACAGAACTTGAACCTCCTTCACTGGACGATGGAAACACATCCCCAAAGTGGTTGCAAAATCAGAAAGAAGGTGCCATAAGAAACATGATGGCGGGGAATCAGAAACGGAAACTAAACTCCCTTTCCAGAGTGTATGCTAAAGTGCAAGGCAAGTGCTATATACTCAGAAACACCCATTGGTTCAGAATGTAACTTACAACCAGAAGACTATGTCATGGTGACAGGGGGTGTTTCAGCTAAACGTGTGTCAGTCCAAAGGAAAGCTCCGTATACGGTACTCTTAGAAACAAGGCAGTGCACAAAGCAATTTCTGACTAACATCTGGATGTAGGACAATAAGGGCATTTCGCAAGGTACATGAGGGATCATAATTAGGCAGCACTCTGAAAGAATATGATCGAGAACATGCTTTCAAGCCACGTTTGCTATTCAGAGGACACAAGCGTTTTCAATGTGTGTGCCCACAACTGACAAAGGAGCCACGGACCGATCCTGGGGAGAAGGGGGCTGTAAGGCAATGCCACGTTGCATAAAGGTTTGATGAGGGTACAACGCTTTCCTAGTATGCCTGTCAGAAAGAAGACAGCTTTTGTGGAACCGTCCTTCAGTTACCCACTTCTCATTCATGAACAAATAGCTGGAAAATTGTGAATGATTAGTAAGTAGGCTCCTCTTGTACTTCACTCTGAGAAACTAATGTGTGGGCCACATCTCTCAACTACCTTCTCGTTTCCTCTGCCTAGAAGCAGTTTCAAATACAAGCACGGAAACGAAGGTCTGTGCCCTGTGCCCACAGCACTGAGACACCACAAGGCTGAGCAAATGCTATTCAGTGACCTCCACTCCTTCAAATTTGGAAATGTTTTCCAAGGGTGTACCTTCCGGAACCTGAAGGAAAGCTTCCTATTGCTTGCACAGAGCAAGAAGCAGGGGTTTGGGCTCCCAAGGACCACAACACCCTTAGGTCCTCAGAGCTCTACATTCAGACACAATGTGTTCGTGGAGTGTGCTGTAAAAATTTTGAAACTGTGTCTTTGAGAAGACTAACTGAAGGGCCACGTCCCTTATTTTTCAGCGCGGTGAGTTCCAACAGTTGTAATGTTCCTACAGGCTCAATCTTGCCGAGTGTCCATCCTGACGGATACTTCCCACCTGTCGTTTGAAGCCTTTTCAGCAAAAGTGGACAGTTTGGTCGGCCCCCGATCAGGCTCTCGAAAGTACCCTTCAGAATCCTAAGAACAGTGCCATGCACTTAATACACACTCTCCAAACAGTCCAGAGACCGTCTTTTTCTATCTTCTTTCCTGAAGTGAAAAGCCAGTTCAACTAATGTGTGCATGCCTGAAGGGGGAAATTCCCGAAACAAAGCCCATTCTGCAGTCACAGCACACTGCAGAGAAAATGTCATACACTAACTGGGTGCTCTCTGGGCCTTAGGGGCCTTTCTGGCCATGGGTAAAATATATGAAAAGGGCAATACATGAAACCCTGATAGGCAACTCTGAGTCGAATGTACTTTTTAAGGAACCACTTGATTCAGGGTACTTGATTCCTCATACGGCTGTGTGGAAGCCCTACTGAACTGCCCCATACCAACTCTGGGAATAAGATTTTCAGACTAAGATCTTCTTTCTCTAACCTGGAAGTGTTCCATGGAAGAGACCTACAGAATCACACAACCCTCCTGTTACTACATGTACCGGTTTGGTAGGAAAGCCTTGACACTAAGAAAGAGCACCGAGAGCAAAGTACTCTAG